>OMNN01096829.1:6332-17603 GCA_900302755.1 Chromis chromis
GGGGGGGGGGCTTAGAATAAAATTATTCGTTTACTAACATGGGTGAAGTGAAGCGTGACATCGGAGTTGGTAGGTCCGTGAACTAGAGCCTCAGTAAAGCTCGGCGGGGGAATATCAAAATTATTATCCGGATCCCACCACAATGACCAAATATTCAGGACCAGCCCTACTCTTTTCCTATAAACAAGTCCATCAACAGGAAACCGTGCACTGGACACATTGGAATAGTGTTTTGGTGGATCGGTCCGAGCTGCTTTGTTGGTTTCCTATTCACAGAGTCAGGAGACTGTGTTAGGACATATTCACTTAATTTGACAAAACGTGTACTGGATTAGAATTGCATACAGAACCTATAATTCAATTCAGTTTAATTTTATAGTGCATATTTACAACATATGTCATCACATAGCACTATAAGTGAATTAGTGGCACTTTAAAGCAAAAGGGAAAGCTCAAGTACACATTTATCCTTAAGATTAGAAAACAACTATCTTCATAATTAATCATAAAAATGAAACGGCATACTGATGGTAGGGCTGTTCTGAATAGTAATTGCCGTTCTTCGAATATTCGGGTCCAATTAATGACGACTATTCGAATATTCGGACCGAGCCGTAGCGGTGCGCCGGAGCGGAGCGTGACATCAGAGTTGGTAGGTCCGCGTACTAAAGCCGGAGCCCGGCAGAGGCGCAAACGACTATTTGAATATCAAAATTATTATCCGAATACCACCACAACGAACGAGTATTCAGATATTCGAATATTAGGGACCAGCCCTAGCTGATGGCATGAAAAATCAAAGATATTCATTACAAGGTCTGTGTTGTTCTAAGATATTTTCCATGTTTTAAACAGTTTCAGGAGTTTTAATACTAAAATATCACCCACGTTATGGCTCAATACTTCGTCTATTTGAAATTGAAAATGTAATATGAAAAAATGCAATAAGAATATCACAAAAGCTACATTTTAGGATATATAAGCTGTGGTTATTAAATAATGAGAATAATGCTATAATCTAATTTTATTTCATTTGAGCAGATTGACATTTTCAGGGGTTGTTTATGGGCTGCCCAGTGACCAGTATATAACAAGTGGTTTAAGTATGCTAGCTGCAGTACGACTCATTCAGTCCCTCTCTGGTCGTTCAATTAACCCATAAAAACTCATCTCTGTGCCTCAAAGTATCAAAGATTTTTCCATGACAATAATCCCTTCCTGGGTTAGATTGTAACTCTACAGCGTTGTTTCCTATAGAATACGTGGATCTATATGGTCCCTGCCTCTCTCTCCACACAAGGTAGCTCAAGCTCATTAGCTACATTATGACTCTGCTCAAACACTGTAAACTGCTCTACGCTAGACGATGGTAAGTAGTGCTATTGGAATAATTCAGACATAAGAGCTGGCAAGACGTTTTCAGATCATTCCTGACATCAGAGCAGTGTTATGGATTTCCACACCTGTCTTGGCCGGAAATATGGTGCGTCTGTCTCCAACAAAATGCGATTAAGAGGAATCTGGCGGACAGCATTTCGTGCCTTGGTGGCGCTGGAATAGGTGATGACGGCTGTGAAGCCCACATACAGGTTGGGGAACTCTGTCAGGAAGGGCTCAATCACTGGATAGCTGTTTGTGAAACAGTGCCTGGAAACCACACAAGTAAATAAGAGAGAAAATTCACAAATTAAATGTTGCAGGTCTCTAAAGTTATAGCCCTCAAGTATCCTCGTAGTTTCAGTCGTAGCATCTGGACTTGCTTGAGTTTGTCGAAGACGTTTCACCTCTCAACCAAGAGGCTTCATCAGTTCTAAACTGACTGGTTGGGAGTTCCAGATTTTATACTCTTCAGGAGCCATTAACACTATTGAATCTCCAGTCTGCTGGGTGAGTGTTGCCCCTCCCTCATTATGCAAGTCGTTAGGTCATTCCCTCTTACAATGTGATTCGTTAGGGCCCTTTGTGGCCAAGTGGGAATGGAGCCAATGAGGGTCATTAGGTCCTTCCCTCTCACGACCTTAAGCGCATCAATGGTAAAAATGGACTTGTCTTACTCTTTCATTGAGCAGCTGGTTCTGGGCCTCAGGAGGATCCTTTCTGCTCTCTTGCCCTTTACAGTGCATCGTAGGCATAAGCTGTTGGAGGGAAGGACCTAATGACCCTCATTGGCACCGTTCTCACCTGGCACAACAGGACCTAACGAACCCCATTGTGAGAGGGAATGACCTAACGACTCGCATAACGAGGGAGGGGCAACACTCACCCAGCAGACTAGAGTTTCAATAGTGTTAATGGCTCCTGAAGTGTATAAAATCTGGAACTCCCAACCAGTCAGTTTAGAACTGATGAAGCCTCTTGGATGAGAGGTGAAACGTCTTCAACAAACTCAAACAAGTCCAGATGCTACGATTGAAACTACGAGGATAACCATGACCTAGATGACTGAGAATCTTCACAGACATATTTAGGTGAAGACCCTACAGTGTTATTTATTATGTGAATTTAACAGAGTAAATTAAAGATTACAGTTAGGACCTTATAATATTACACAAGATGCAATGTTACCTGACCAAATTCAACATTAAGGTTCAGACCCAACAACAATATTATTCATGCAAATTTTCCTAAATGACTTAAATGTTAAGGTTAAGAACCTACAATATTACACTAACAAAGTACCTGACTAATTTAAAAATTGCTGTTGATATCCTACAAAGTCATACACGGAAAACCCAACAAATTGAAAGATTACTTTTGAGCAAGTATACTGGCAACAATGGTGAAGACTCCTTTTTAACATGAAGAGACCCTCAGCAAAACCAGATTCAGGAAGGCCAGCCATCTGCCTCGACCAGCTGGGGTGAGGGTAAAGGGTTAAACTCAATAGTGCTTGAATATCACCAGCTTTATGTATGACACTGAGCCATTATGGGAGCAACAGAATGAAAATGTTTGAATCTGTCAGTAACACAATGGATACCAGCTTGGTTGTGCTTCTGGAGCCAAAGAAAACATTAAGTGGATGTCTGCGTGGATTCTCAGTCATCCTGGTCATGGTAATCCAAGAAGCTTCAGGAAAAAGCAACTGTACTCATCTTTACGAGGCTCACCTCTCATCCAAGAGGTTTCTTCAAGGCTTAATTTAACAACATATGAAGTGATATAAAGTAGTTCAAACTAGCTCCACCTGCAGTAGCCACAACACTAACATACTGCTGACACACTGACGCTTCACTATAGATAATCTAATCATGATACGTATAATAATTTATCTGTCAGAAGGACCAAACCACCTAGAAGACGCTTGAAGGTGGATGAGAGGTGAAATGTCATCTTAGTGAAGCTTTTAAGAATAATAAATTAAGTAGAAGTAGGAAAAAATAAGCATCTTGCATTTAGAAGGTGACTAAAGGTGTCACAAGGTTAATTTTGAAAACTTCCTCCTGACCACCACACTCTATACAAGATTGGGCCTCTTGCAAGTATGAACCCAATTTTAATTGCTTGCTGTATTTTAATTGCTTACTGTTGATGTTGAAAATTGTGTAACTTTTGCTGCCTCTTGCCCAGGACTCCCTTGGAAAAGAGATGTTTAATCTCAATGGGACTATCCTGGTTAAATAAAGGTTAAACAAAAAAAAAAAACCCTGAACACAGTTTAACAGGGAGAAGTGCCCCCGTGTTAAGTATCAGTATGTGTAACCTCCCATAGCTAGTATGCTAACATAATGACACAGTCCTGATGGAGATGTTAGACCAGCTTAAGGAGCAGAAAATCAAAGGTTGATTGCCTGTCACGGGTTTCCAAGATATTCATTTAGAAACAACAGAAATACGAACCTTTCTATCAGCTATAAGATACAAAACAGCGTCTGGTAAACGTGTTGTTGTGCTCAGTTAGCTGTTTGCTAGCAGCTACTATCAGTCACTGCTGAGCTTCCACATAGACTCGACCTTGACGGTAGCGTCGCTGTCTCTACACCGTTCACCCTCCACAGCACACCGACATACCTGTGTTAGGGACCTCTCGGTACCAGGCCCGGTACAGCTCCCGGACCCTGCGCTTAGCCTCATCCAAGTCCCGGCTAAAAATCGGTTTTACAACTTTAGCGGTAGCAGCCGCTGCTCGGGTCGTCGCTGTGGACGCCATAACTGCTGCTGCTTGTGCTGCTTCCGGTGTTGACTGGTCGGTTCTGGCCGCTGGCGCCACCTGCAGGCGAGGAGGCTTCAACGCAGGACCACTGTCAGCAATAATACATACTTTTACTATGCTTTTCAGAAACTAAACTAGTGGTGGAAAGTACCTAAGTGCATGTAGTCAAGTGCTGTGCTTATACTTTACTTAAGTACGCTCATGTTGTGCTACTTTATACTTCCACTCCACATTTCAGAGGGAAACTGTGGGAAATTGTACTTTCTACTCCACTACATTTATCTGACAAGTTGTTTTAAGATGATAATTTTACACATATGATTTTATTACATGCTTTTAAAATACAACAGTTGTTAAAGATGGTTTTCCACCATACTGGAGCAGTTTTAGTTGTACTCACCTTTCAGATGTCTATGATTATTAAAGGTTCCATCAGATCGTCATTTTTCCCTCTTCACTAATTTCAATAAATGTTCAAATGATTCAGTATCCCAGTAAAACATCTAAGGTTAGAGAAGTCCAAAATTGAAAACAGAATTTTCTTGTTTACTCTCTAATCAATCCCATTTAAATTACTCACAGGCAAATTCACATCATAAATAACACTGTAGGGTCTAAACCTCAATATTTTAACTTGTAAGGTAAATTTGTAACACCAATGTTATTTCTCTATTGGAAAACACTTTGGCTCAACGGCTGTTGTTTTAAAAGTGCTGAATAAATAAAGAATACTGGATTTGACCTAATCATGTGAAAAGATTGATCTGATGTCCCTGAATATAAAACAAATATGAAGTAGCCTAAACTAGCTCCATCTGCAGCAGCTACAACAGCAACATGCTGCTGTCATACCATAATGTCATATACTAGGACAATAATCTAACAGTCAGAAGGATCAAATCTGTACTTTAATGCTTGAACTACATTTACTAATGTTTTTTTATTTTATTTTACATTTATTTTTGGCCTTTTCATGCCTTTATTATATTTATTTTTGGCCTTTTCATGCCTTTATTAGAGAGGACATGACAGTGGATAGAGTCAGAAATGGGAGAGAGTGGGGAAGGACATGCTGTAAATGGCCGAGGTTGGACTCAAACCCTGCGTAGCCGCTACGCCTCTGCACGTGGGTCACACAACGTAACTGCTAGGCTATCGGGGCGCCCCTACTAATGTACTTTTACTACTTTTGCTTAAGAAAATTTTTTCATGCAGGACTTTTACCTGTAATGGAGTATTTTTACAATGCCTTATAAGTACGCTCTGAATACTTCCACCACTAAACTTAATAGTGTTGACAATGTTTTAGATACATTCAGTTCCAAACTAATTACTAGGTCAAGGTTAAGTCGTACTATTAATGTAAAATGAATGAAAAACAAAAGCATATGAGGTCTGCAGGTGTCAATGAATCAAATGTATTGTACACAAGTGTTTTACTGCAGGACTTTTTTTAATTGATTGCAAAAATGTGTATAATTTACAAAGAAGATACAACAGGCTCTACAGTATATTAAATATGAAAATGTTTTCAAAAGGCTAGTAGATAAGTCATTTTTATCACAATACATACTATCAATAAAAAAATTGGCTCATTGATGCAACACCTGTTATTTGTCATGGTGGTGGCACACGCTGTATATGCCCATAATGATCAGGGGAGACTTAAAGCTTGGGAGTTTTCAGCCATGGCTTAAAAATTAAGACATCTGTGATGTGGGACAACATTCATTCAACAGCTTTAACACGCATTCCAAAGTAAGCTGAGCCTGAATTTGCTTCTACACAATCATAGATCAATTTCCAATTCAGCCAGGAATTAGAATTTTTGCTGTCTTGTCCTGCTTTAATCCCAAAATATTTTCTCAAAAATATGTATTCACAAATACAACAGAACATAAGAACAATTGTTTCCACGTAAAAAAAACAAAACAAAAAAAAATAATTACAGCAAATGAAAAGCTCCCATTTCTTAAGAAAAGTGTGCCATCTTGACAAAGTAAACATGACTTTAAAACTGTACAACAGGAAACTGAATGACAGTAGCTATTCTGACCTCTGCTGTCTCAGGCAGCAGACATGAGGCAATGAGAAGCTTATCCAACTACAAAAGCTGATACAGTATGAACTCTTATCTACAATACCTGATTATAAAAAAAATAAAATCACTCAACAAATATTCCAGTTTTTGGACCAAAGGCGTACTCATACACGCTTGCACTCACAAAAGCAAAAGCTAAAATAAAAAAGATAAAAAGTGCAGTTTTATATATCAGGTGTGGCCCAGTGTAATGAAACCAGCTAATGGCTACTCTATGCTGCTCATTGGCAGAATGATTGAAAGCTAAGGCATGATCAAGGTCCCCACACAGCTGGAAACAACACTTGTCTCCTCTGTTTTTCTGCATCTCTCTTCGATTGAGTCGCCAAAGTGTAGACACACCTGCAAAAAGACACAGAAAAGAATGAAAAAAATAACAAGTTAACAAATACCTGCCTCTCTAAATCTCCATAGAGGCAGCAAATCCCTGCCTGTTGTACATCAGTGCAGACCTGAATGCCAGAGCATTAGTACCAGCAGCATCCTCTCAGTGGTCCAGGCTGTTACCCAGCTTTTGCCCCTCCTGCAGAGCAGCCATTGCCAGCCTTAAGTGCTCTTTAAGACTCTGAACCTCTCGCTCATTTCGGCCTTTCATCCCACTCAGCTCTTCGTGCACCTCGGTATATCGATCACAGGCCAGCTGTTTCTCCTGCGGAGCAAAGAGTGGTAGGTAAGGTACATCAGTCAGTGCTACCTCAGAGAGACATCACATTTTAAATTAGCACGCACACACACACACAGTACCAAGTTAAGAAATTGTAGCTCGTTCCTCAGACAGCTGATCTCTTTGTGTAAGTACTCTATCTCGTTGTCTTTCATCCTGAGAAGAACCTGAGAGAAAAACAACATATTGTATTTTTTTAATGACCAAGAAAAGACTAAAAAAAATGCACAGAACAAACATTTATTACCCAGGAGTGCATAGAAATTCTGTGTTCAGACATATTTAAGATAGCACACTGGGCTTTTTTGTATAACCTAACTTTTATAGTGCAATGACACTCAAACACAAACTGACTTTGATAGCGTATTTATCAGTGTACTCATGAATATTTGTGCAAAAACTGATAAAATCACTTCATGTAATATTTAGTGTCAACATTTCAGTTCAGTTTCAAATATAATAAACTGATTTTTTTAATGCAGTTCACCCAAATTATGGAAAAGAAAAAAACCTTTTTTCCACTTTTGCGATACATTAATTATGTTGGTTGATGGTTCCACTTGTTATTTAAGTGTCAGGACATGGACAGAGTCTGCACTGTCTGCACTAACCCTAACCCTATGTTGGAGTGCCCACCGTAAGTTACTGGTGCTGGATTATTTACAATATTATCTTAGGTGTATAATTAACATGATAGCAATATTTCATTTTTAAACATCACAGTATATCGTGACCCCTCTAAACCAACCTGTTACACTAAAGGAGTCAATGTAGAGACCTGCTCTTCTTCAGCACACCACATGATGGACAGGGTTGCCAGTTTAGAAAGTTAAACAATCTTTTTTTTAAAACAGATCATCTGCTTTCAGTTTAAAGTGTACAGTATAGAGATGTTACCTGTAGTTCACAGGGTATCCTGTTCTCTGAGCCGTGAACTGTGATGGTAGATCGTATGCGGGTGATCTCTTCTGTCAAACGGGTCTTTAGGTCCTGAAGGGGAAGATATTTTGTCTTTAGAATTTTAAATAATGACAATTTCTTGGCATAAATTTGAAAAACATTGATTGCTAGTTTTATATAGATAGGTTGCAGACTTCACACTTTCATTCTTTACTGTCCTAACAGAGAACAGCAGCATATCAGTAACAGATACTGTATGCACCCTCTCACCTGTCCCTTATTAAACACAATGTTCCAGTGAGGGTCAGAGTGGTCACACTAAATCGGGGACCGTGCGTCTAAAATACTCTAAAATGAAAAATGTATAATTACATCGACCACCAGAAATGCCATGCTACATGTCATATTATATCTGCCAGTGCAAAAAAAGGAAAACAATCTTTCATTTTGACTTAGTAATGATGAGAGGGCTTGCATCACTCTTCTTGTTAGTCTGTGTACATTTTAAAAATCTGCTAACTCACCTGGTTCTCTTTTTTCAGCTGCTCCATATCTCTCTCCTTGCGGCTGACTTCCCTTTCTCTCTCAGCATTATTCTGCTCAGCTCGGTTTAGCTCCAGACACTTCTGAGAGTAGCGCTCAGACAGTCCAGACAGTTCTCTCTGCAAGGCCTGAGCTTCTGCCCTGCAGCAAAAGGTAGATAACACAAAATGGAACTGTTTAGGTTGGGTCCTTATTAACTAAAAGAGAGACTTAACAACTGCAATGCTGCAATTTCAAATCTAGCTGATGAGAAACTTAAAGTCACACTGTCTGCTTTCTTTTTACTGTATTACACAGAAAACAGCACACAAAGTAGTTAAGTTCAGAATCAGATGCATCACTACTGCAGTAGGACAAACCCTCAGAGCTAATTTTGTAAGAGTTAGCTTTTTATTCTGCTCTGCACTTTTTGAATCCTCGCATTTAAAGTATACTATAATTAAAATAAAGTATGAATTATGTTCAATAACAGTTACATGCTTAGTTTTTTCCATTTTCATGAGCCAAATATTTCCTGCTGTGGTTTAAAAACCTCTTCAATGCTTCTAACTAATAACAACAACAATAAGGAAGCGCATGCAACACGAAAAATGCAGAGTAGGCAACAGGGATAAGCCCTAAAATGTAGGTTCCAATTGCAGCCACTGAGACAGTCTGTGTCAAAGGCCTTATGAAGCTTACAAAAGAAAACTAATCCATGACCAAATTCTTCTACATTCCTGAAGTGCCTAACAGGACCCAGTGGCTGCTGCGGTAATGGCCTTGCTTCAACAAAGAGCCCAGGGTTGTTGTGGAGTCTGCAAAATCAACCTTTTATTTCACAGAAGAGCCTTTTGTGCAGCTCGCTCCCACTTAAAAGCACAAGAGACCTATTCACATAAATTACCAAAGCTGACCTGTACTGTCTGAGACTGAGGGGCCAAACTAGCACCAAGAATTCATGTCCAAGGCTTATACAAGACAAGGCTGCAAGTGGAAGAGTTTAAGAGGTTTACAAACTCCTTGATAGTCCAGGTGACATGTTCTTGTCGTCATAAACAAATTACATGTTTTCCATAATATCTCCTGAACCAAACATAATAACACAGAGAAGGTGATGACTGGTCACATGTTTTGAGGGTCAAGAATTTCAATTATACCATAAACAACATCACAAAGTGTCCAGGTGAATAGTTAACTGTGAATTCAAAGAAGGAAATCACAATACCGGAGAACCTGGGATGAATTTCATAACATGTCTGGTGCACACAGATTTTTAAAAAGTTTAATCCTTCTGTTAATTTTCCCTGATAATACAGTGATTAGATAGGTTTGCTTTCTGTGTGCATGTAAATTATGCATTTTTAGATTTCAACTCCCATTTTTCTGCAATTGATGTTGTTTCTGTTGAACATTTCTTGACGTATTTTGCATAATGCTAACTGAGATAAAGACTGTGCTCATAGCTATCTGGGTAGCCATTATGCTATATGTCTGTCACACTGACATAAACTGAGTTGAAGTTACTTACTGTTGTTGGGCTCGCAAAGACTGCGAGTCTAGCACCCCGCTGCTCAGCCTCTTCACTTTCTCTACCTCTCTCTCCAGCTCCTCTCTGTGTTTCTTCTTTAAAGCCTCCATCACTGAAACACAAACAACGTGATACAGCTTCTTCTTTGGCTAAGTAATAATAGCACATTAAGGTTTTGCCTCGTTGGGGAAGAAAAAGAAACAAACTGAAAACAGCTCATCAGAAAAAAGTTCAGTATGAATACCAAAAAATGTTCATAACCTTATGTGCATTAAAAAAACAGGATCTATACTGAGTATTTGGATATGGCTTAAAACAAGAATATCATCAACATATGTATTGTTCATTGTCAGATTAAATTACATTTATATATGATCAGCTACAACATTAAAACCACTGCTATTTGAAGTGAATAACAAATGTCTCTTCACAATCCCATCAGCCAAGGGGTGGGATATATTAGGGAGCAAGTGTTGGAAGCAGGACAAATGGACAAGGTACTAAATTGTGATGATGACTGCAGGATGTGCTGTGGGAAGAAGACAGAGCAGCAGAGGCAGTGTAATCCTCTGAGCAATGTTCTGCTGAGAAATCCTGGGTCCTGCATTCATGCGGATTTTACTGACATGTTCCACCTTATTGTTACAGACGCATACACCTCCATGACAGCAGTATTCCCTGATAGCTTATCTTAGCAGGATAATGATCCCTGCCTTACTGCAGTCATTGTTCAGAGAGTTTGAAAAACATGACAATGAGTTTAGGGCCTCCAAATTCCACAGATCTCAGTCTGCTTGAGCATCTGTGGGATATGATGAACAAGTAAGTCTGATCCATGGAGGCTCTAACTTGCAACATTCATTTTTTATAGATTCTGCTGCTAATGTCTTTGTGCCTGATATTACAGGACATCTTCTGAGGTCTGTGGAGTCCAGGCCTGATTGGGTCAGTGGTGTTTGGGGGCAATGAGGGGGACCTACACGTTACCAGCCAGACGATTTTAATGCTGTGTATATTTCACATGCGTTCAACGCACTATTTTATCCCTTACAACTGAAAATGAATAGTGACTTTTTGACCTTTGACTCCAACCCAGTTCATCATATGACCTAGTTGGTGATTGGTCAATTAATGCTTCAGTAAAAGTTACAATTAAACCTGTAAAATTTCTCCCTTGTAATTATGGAAATCGTGGCCACCATCTTGTGGCCATTTCACAGTTATTTTGTTGTCATGCTTTTCGACCTCGTATGGCTGACTGACCTCGTGAGGTGTCCTGCGTCTCCTCCAGCAACAGCCTGTCCTTCTCAGTCTCCAGCTCCTTGATCTGGCGGTCATGCTGCCTCTGTAGCTCGTCCAGCGCCTGCCGATGAGCGCGCTCCATGGCTGCCAGGCTGCGG
>OMNN01096830.1:3155-14042 GCA_900302755.1 Chromis chromis
TTTCTAGTTAAAAAGTCTCACAGTAAAAAAAAACACTCAATATTAAAATAAAAACAGTCAATATTAAGCACAATTGAATCAATAACCTTAAATTTGCCAAAGAAAAACATTGTGTGTATTTAAAAGCCATTTAAAATTACCCATCACATTCATTCATATCCAACTCTGTCTAGTGGTGGATTGCTGCATGTCAGTTAAACAGTTAAATGTATTAAGTCTAAGAATGTGGAGCAATTTTCATGTATAAATTGGTTTTTCATTGCCAATGTGTGAACAGATTGTAACATAATTCTAAAAATAAGACCTTTCCTAAGTTTTTTGGTTCCCTATAACAGACTTGTTTCTATGTAAAGGACTGGGACGAATTTTCCAGGAAACTTCATAAGATGTGACATTTATGTTTTTTTCCCGAGGGCCTTGCCTCAGTGCCATTCTTTCACTCTACACCACCAACATTGTGCAACAGTAGCTAACATTAGTTTAGAAATGGAGTCCATTACAATAACCTACTCTCAGTACAACAGAGACTGCAACACAAACTCCACATAAGCACAAAAAACTTTTTTATTTATTTATTTATTTTTAATCTATTTAAGCTTTTCTGGCCAAACAGGAATGTGACCAGCATCCGGGGGAAACTAACGTTAACATCAGCAGAGCATTTGATTCATGGAGGGACAAAACAGAACATAACAATTGACAAACTAGTCTCATGTGGCCAGACCCATCTCCATACTTTGCTTTAGCATTATGCCAGCGCTGGAGAAATGTAGTTTATAGTCTGAAATATAGCTTAAAGTCAAACTATACAACTATAGTTATCTCATGAGGGTCAGTCATATTCAGTCTCTTGTATGTCACATGACTGTTTTGGTTGATGCTCACTCACACCCAACTACAGAATGTGAGCACAAGTAACAGGATGCTGTCTGATAATAATCAGGTCTATTAAAGTGTGCAAGCATGCTGATTTGCATTGGACACGTGGTCCATGTTCTTTAAAGGCTGTCACTTATGCAGAGGTTTTAGTTTGCATTCACTCTCATCTGCTTTTTGTTGTTGTTGCCTCTGAATAACATTTTCCTTCATTTTAGACCTGCTATTCATGGTTTCCTTGCAGTTAAGTCAGTGTTTCCACCACCTGCATCACATGACCTCCTAGCTCAACTGCACACCAGCTCATTGTCTCACTCCTCCCGGTAATGTAGTCATTGTCAATGATTGTCTTTGCACTTTTGTAGTTATTGCAGTCTATGTTGCTTTGTCATTTTGCCATGCTTTTTGTCTGAAACTGTCTTCTCTCAAACTTTTCTGTCAAAGGCAGGGCCGAGGACAATTTTGTGCATCAAATAATGTTTAGCTGATTAAAGCTGAAAAAGCTGCTGTAAAAACTTGGATGCAGAGTCAGTCATTTCCAAATTTTTGCAGTGTGCCTTCTGTCAGCAAGAAACAAGGAAAGACTTAGTATCTCCAATAAACCTTCTCCGAGAAAGAAAGTGTACTGCGCATTATGAAGTTTGAGGGACTGCTATGCTGCAAATTTTAAAAGGCTACACAGGTAAAATGGAACAGACAGCAAAACTGCACATGAAGGATGACAAAACACTGAGGGAGATGCCACTTAAATCATTGTTTGCTCACTTCCGATACATTTTTCATGCTATTTTGGAATTCACTAATTCTGCTGTATTGACAGTCAACAGGCAGCTCCTCGTTCAACAGAATCAACAGCATACAGCATTACATAAGCACCGCAAAAGAAGAAAGGAGGTAAACTGTTGCTTTATACACATATTTGCCTGTAACATCTGCTCACATTATTTAGATCATAAGATCAGATAGGATTATGATTTAGAAACTAACAGATAACACTGACACACTGCCTCCGTTTTTAAGATTCTTTCTTATGCTACTGAATATCATTGATTATATCAATGAACTGCATATTCCAGCATTGACAAAGTAACAAAAACACTGCAAACTGTAATATCATATTCTATCCCTATACTTATATGCCCTATTGATTCCCCCTTTGACAAAGTGATCCTAGAAATACTGAAAAAACTTAAACCAAAACAAGTGTTATCATCTCAGAATGTCCCTACTGATTCCTGTCCACATAAACAAATGGTTCATTTCGCTCAGACAAACTTTTCCTCTAACCTTTCTAGTGACTTTCTCTGCATTTCAAATGAGGATTCTAGTTCTAGTTTTAGTTCTTGAGCTGTAGCGCTTGCCTCAAAAAAGTTCCTGTTCCTGGAGAGGTGCTGCAGCACCGAACATCACTTACTGTATTTATGTAGTCAATGAATATCTAACTGCACAATACTTGCTGCCAACTTGTGATTAGATTTTCATTTTACTGACAATTAAATTACTTTAGTAATCGGTAGAGCAAGTAACCTAAAAGTGAGAGACGCATAAACAAAAGTATGAAAGAAATCAAACTAAAAATTCAACAACAAAAATAAAGTGGAAAATTACAAAAAGCAAGACAATTGGCTCTTTTTAATAAATTAGAATCTTTCTTGAGATGCAGCGAACATTAATGCACCAAAGAAACATTTTACTTTCCAATTAGTTGCGTTCCTGTGACAGCTTTATAAAAAAAAAAGGCCTGTGTACAATACGAGTTGTGTATGAAAGTTATGTGTTTGCAAGCTTCCTCATCCTCTCTAGAGCTGATTGCACATTTATATCCACTTTAATCCAACAGGAAACAGTAAGAAATAGCACACCTGCGAGACAGAATGGGTAAAATATGTTTTCCCTGAGTTTAGAGCCAATGAGATAGTGGAAAATGGTTAAGCCTTGAGAATGTGTACGTGTCTGATGGATCATCATAGCCGCAGGCACACATACACATGGATGCCATCTCCCTCCCTCTCTCTCTCTGTGTCACACATATAGACACACGATAAATAGGATCGAAAGAATAGGCCATGAGAGAGACTGAGGGAAAGATATTAGCTGCATCCCTCCACCCCCTACCTGTCTCATCAAATATGATGTGGCCATATAAAGACAGTCTGCAGCAGTGGGAGAGGACTGCTGAAGCAAAGACTTTTCACTGGCTGAAGTAATGGGCAGGAGAGGGATATAGAGAGAGAGCCACAAACACAGGAAGAGAGAGAGAGAGAAGCAGACAGGGTGTTAGTGAGAGCAAGAAAAGTGTTGCTGAAAGCTTCTGTGCATGTGCGAGAAAGAGGGAAAAAGAAAAGACTGAGAGAGAAGCAGTGACGGCATGAGAGGACACGAGGAGAGAGAGAGAAAGGAAGGAAGAGTGCAAAAGATGAGCGAGAGCAGAGCAATCTTAATAGCTGAGGGTAAAACCTGCAATCTACCATTCTGTCTGATCTCAGCCATCCTATGAGTCAAGCCAAGAAAGCTTTGAGATGCTCCATGGATGTTAACCTCTACTCAGCCTCCACCCACACTCCTCCTCTGCCTCATCCCTCTTTCGCTTCCTACACACATTAAAGTGAGCACTTCAAACACGCTGACATCAAGAGCATAATAACTGGCATTTAGGATTATGTTTGTTTCATTAGCGCACACAGAACATATGATAACCCTCAGTCAAAGCAGATGGAGACACAACAAGACCAGTTACAGCCCTGGTTATAATTATTTACTGGCCTCCACATAATCCCTCTGCTATTTTTTCTGTGCAGAAATATGTTCTATATAGAAATATGTTTTATGCTTCTATCTTCCAACACAAAATAGCAATATGACGCAGTATGTAATGCTTTCCTTTTATCCGCCCTTGTTTCCTCCAGCCTTCATCTGTTGAACCTATTTCAGTGTTATTCCTAATATTGACACAACTTCTTATCGTTATGTCCTAAAAAGGCAAGATATCAAGAAAGATGCTCAGACACGATGTTTCCTCTCTGGCCACTTCAAAAAAGCACCAGGGATTCAATTCTGAGTTTGTCCCACTCAGAGGCAGAACGTCTCTAATCCCTTGTGGTACACGTTTTATTAGAGCTCCATGTTTCGGAAACATTTCTTTAATTCCCATTCAGGACTGCAGACAGCCTTTTAGAAGGAGGAACATAAATATTTCACTATTTCACATGCATAACATGGTTACTGCACGGGTGGCAGTGCCTTGGGCCATTTTAAGAGCACCCACCTCCTTGTAAGCCACAGGAGCTCCAGGAGCTTAAATTAAAGGGAAATCACATCTATCTCATTTGTTGTCCAAAATAATGTCAATGTGTATTCAAGTTGAATATTTTTTTTGTTTACTATTTAAGGCAAGATCCAAATGCTTCAGTGAGAGTATTACAGGGAATTAAATAAAAAGATAATATTTCTCCCATATTGGCTTCTCCTCATTGGCTCCCTATAAAATCCAGATTCAAATTTGAAAACCCCAGTTCTCACATCCAAACCCCCGTAAAGATCAAGTTCCTTCAGACTTCAGGTTTACTTGTGGTTCCTGAAGATTCCAAAAGTAGAAGGAGGCAGATCCTTCAGCTATCAGGCTCCTCTCCTGTGAAACCAGCTCCTAGTTTTGGTCTGGGAGGTAGACACTCTTTCTACTTTTAAGATTAGGCTTAAAACTTTCCTTTTTAATAATGCTTATAGTTAGGGCAGGTTCAGCTGACCTCCCACGATGCACTGAACAAATCTCCTCTACTCTCCTCTCTTTTCCTCTCAGTGCATTTATATACCAGTAACGCATGTCATTAACCTTGTGTCTTCTCTGTGTCCTACTTTCTGCTTTTTATTCTCTTTTCTCCTGCTTCCTGTAGCTTTCTGCATGTATTTCTAACTCCAGAGCTGCATCAATCTGGTCTGGGTAATTTTATTTTTAGGCTATTTTGCCTGATTGTTTTTCTCTCTGCTCTCCCCTCACCCCACCTGGTTGAGGCAGATGGCTGCCCTCCCTGAGCCTGGTTCTGCCAGAAGTTCCTTTGTGTTAAAACTACATTTTTTGGATCCACTGGCAGCAAGGGCTTGCTCAAAGAGAATTGTTGGGTTTCTTATTATAGTAGTATACGTTTTTGACCTGGCAAAGTGCCCTGAGATGACTTATGTTGTGTATTGATGCTATATAAATAAATTGAAGTGAACTGAATTGAAAAAGAGGACTTTGGAGAAATATAAGAGAGGCTCCTTTTCA
Source organism: Chromis chromis (assembly GCA_900302755.1). Classification (NCBI taxonomy): domain Eukaryota; kingdom Metazoa; phylum Chordata; class Actinopteri; family Pomacentridae; genus Chromis; species Chromis chromis. Next base: position 8,293 of record OMNN01096830.1, read on the forward strand.
TCTCTGCTTTGTTTGTATCAGCCTTTTCTTAGTGATACAACAAAAGAACAATAAAACCTGCATCTAACTTAAGTGGCATTTGTATATGTTTGTTTACATGCTGTTTGATGCACTGCAGCTGAGCAGGTAATTTACCGTCTGACCTTATTTTGTCACTCACTGAACAAGCAAAAATGGCAAATAAAAGATGACATTGCAACAAAGAATTAAAATGACTTTGAGTGATGCATTCTCATAGAAATTTTATATATTTGAAAAAGAAATTCCCTCATGTGATGTCAGTTGAGTCAAGACCTTAATCCTAATCTCCATCCTCACCCCTTCATCTAAACCCTCACAGACTTAAATGACATCACAACTGTAGTGTTTGAGTGGGTTGTAAAGCCTCAGAATGGTATAGCACAAGGAATAAAACATGTTGCTTGGGTACAATGCATTTTTTTAAAAGTGAATTTGGATTTGTGTTTCATTCACACTTAAAATTGCCATTCAGATAATTAATGCCCGTTTGTGACATTACCGGGTTCAACATTTTAGCAAACTACAGGAAATCCATGAACATTTGCAACTCCTATGTAGATGTTTGGCTGGAAATACAATTAATTCTACAAACATGTTCTAAATAACTGGCAAACAGCCAGATGCTGTCACAGATAAACATCCAAGCAGATTTCTTCTCTTCATCATCCATGCTTGGTTTGTGTTCAGTTTGTGGAGGGCAGGACAGCCATAAGCGAATCCTTCAGGAAAGTCTGCAGATATGCAGACTCATAGAAGGGACACATATTAATATTGTAAAGTCCACATCAGAGTCCTTGTACACTTGACAATATGACAGTGGGACAGCCCAAAGCCCCAACGCACTTAGCAGGAATATGTTTCAAAGTCTGTCCATGAGTGTGGAGATCAGGATTTGGCCAGTGTTGATGGATGGTTGGTCATTGGTTATTTTGCTTACAGACTGAAGCAGATAGCCTAGCTCTGTCCAAATTTTTTTGAGTGAACATTCTGGGTTTTGTTTGGATTAAAAAAAAACATTAAATAATAAATATACAGTGTTTATTAGGGACCTTTAGCGGTAGGACTTAGAGGGAATATTTTTAGCTCAGTGAAGGGGGTGGAGTTTGGTGGATGGAAGTGTATAATGTGGATATATGCCAGTTTCTTTACATGCGGTTAGCACTAGCGAGTTTACAGCTTAACTTGGCATTGCTGCACCACTTTACCGGCATGCAAAAGCCTCTTTATCTGCTGTGCCAAAAGTTACTTAGTCCAAATCATCCGTGGTTTAAAGTCCACTGGAAAAGATGAAATGATGGTCTTCTCTGGTACTTGATGTATCATTAATGCTGAATGGCCTGGCATGCTTGTTAGAACGCTTGTAGTCAATTTTGCATTCTCATCATCTCTCATGTTTGTGTGGACAATTTTTTGGATAAAGGGGAAACATAACTGTATAGAAAAACAAAGCCTTTAATATAAGTTAATAAACTTAATTATAACTCAAACATTGTGGCAGCAGCTCAGAAAACAATTTTTACCAACAGCATCTTTTGGAATAGGTCACATGGATTAAAAAACAACATATTTTATTGTTCAAATATAGGAGTTTGTTGAAAATAGGATTTAGGGAATGAATGGGATCATCAAAAAAGATTCAGGTAGCATGAAGATTTTATTAGCTGGTTAAACCTATCGCTTCATGAGGGGATCAAGTTCTGCCATCCGGGCTTTTAAGTGAGAGGTCCTGTTTAATTTATACAAGTCTGACATATCAGGAGAGACAGATACCCAGAATGGAACAATCATTAGGGGGTCACTGAAGCTGAATTATTTTTAAGCTAGAGGCAACCGACCAACAGTTATAGTTTCTCATTCATAAAAATGTGGCTAACCCTATCACAAAAATGCATTGTGTGTGTAATTGAGGTCTTACAACCGTCTTTTGTATTTCCATTTGTAAAGCTGATTTTTTAAAGCATTTTAAATCCAGGTTTATTTACATTAGTTGTTTTCTAGCTTCCAATCTGCTTCAAAGCTGTGTTTGTGTGCATTGCAGCACATCTTGAAGTGTCACTAACACATGCTGAGTAGCAGAATAGTGTGCCCCACTGGTAGGACTTTGTATCATTTTACCCGTGCACACACTTGTGTGCATGCATCTACGTGCATGGGACAAATAAAACAGGGATGTACTTGTGCACCTGCAATTTGGTCCCTCTCACTGTTGGTACTAATGTAATTTTTGTTAATTGTTTAATTTCTATTTAATCAACCAGCCAAATCAGATCCTACAGTTTATGGTCTCTGCACAGAACTTTAGCCAAGATCAGACTCACTCCAGACTTGTTTGCTCAATGTGATCTGGTGTTCGTGCTGTCTGCTGCAACCAAAGTGTCCAGATGGAGTTATGTCTTCTACCTAACCCAGGAGGGAAAGAATCTCCTGCATCCCTGCAGTCCTGGGGAGGTCTTTGCTAACCAGACAAATCTGTGTAAGGACTGTCTTTAAGATCTGAACTGGATGCACTTAAAAAGTTCCTCCCTAGTGAAGATGAGTTGGCTGGTGATTCCACTGTCCCCAACTTTTCTATCTGTCCTCTGAAGGAAGTTCAGAGAAAATTCAGTAATAGTGAAAAAGAACTTAAAAGAGAATTCCAGTTGCTTTTTACTGTAGCTCATAGGATTACCATAACCTGGATGACTGAGAATCTACACAGGAACCCACTCCCCATCAGCAGCAAACAGGAGTCATCCTCTTCCGCTACTCATCCTCATCCCGTCTAGACAGAAGTGATTGTCAGAGGTAAACGGAGGACATGACGACATATGGCTATGAGTCAAACACCACTCCAGCCGCTCTCCATCTCTAATTGCTTCCTCTCTCTGACAAATGATTTTCCTGACCTGCCTGCAAGCTCTATCCCTGGAGTCGACTCGACCCCGCTGGCTGCTGCTAATGGCAACCCACAGTTCGTCTCCTCTTGCAGGCTGAGTCATCTGGATTCGCCGACCCCTCTACCCTTATCAAAGGGGACTCCGTGGTGAAGTGTGTGGCAGTCTGCTCCAGATTGAAGGTTGTAGACTGCCTCACAGCAGCTCACCTGGCTGACATCAACTGGAAACTGCATACTCTCATCAAAATGTCCTCCATCAGTACTGTTGTTGATGTTGGCATCAAAGATGTGTCAGCTCTTTAAGGAACTGAGTCAGTAGGGATTCAATTCAATTGCTCATTCTTTATTTTATGACTTTAACATTATGAGGGTTTTTTTTCAGTCCCATACCATACCTCCATTGGTTTGGGCCAGAGATGTTTAGGTGCTTGTATCTTCTGTGCTCTTGGCTGTATAAAGGAACTAAACTTTAATCAGACTGGATATGTACAAAACGTTGGTCTCTTCTGGTTACAAGATGTCTACTATAATCTGATAGGTCTGCATCCAAGTACATTGGGAGTTGGAATGCTTGCTTTCTCATGACATAATCCAAAACCACCTGTTAGTTCTAATCCCAATATTATGGATGACAGATTCTTTATAGTACGCCGTTTGTTTGTTTTTTTAATTAAATATGTTAAACTTTTTACCTCTCCACTTGCATTTATAAATGGTTTTCAACCATACACATACAACTTAGTCATGTTTAGCATGTTAAAATCCATCTCCAGTTATCGATTTAACTCCTAAAAACCCATCTCTCAATCATAGTTAGACAAAGCAAAGTTTTTCCATTAAAATAATCTCTCCCTGTCTCAAAATGGCTTAGATGTAAGTCTACACCGTTGTTTCCTCTTTGAGATCTTTGAGGTCCTTGCATCTCTCTCCACTCACCCACTCGCTGAAGCTGGAGCACACCAGCTCACCAACAACTCTGTGCAAACACTGCAAAACTTCTCTATCCTATACACTGAACAGCCACAACATTATGACCACTGACAGGTGAAGTGAATAACATTGATCATGTTGGTACTATGTGGTGTTCTGTTGGAAAACCTTGGATTTTAACATCCGTGTTGATGAGACTTAGACACCCAAATAAACATTGTCCCAGAACAAGCACACTCCCTCATGCAAATGGAAATCCCAAATGTCACTGGCCTACCCCCGCAGGAAAATGCACCCCACCACATGGCAAAAACATCAAACAATCAGGAACATCTTGAGGAACATGACAATGGCCCAAGATGTTGATGTGACCTCCAAACTTCCTAGACCCCATTCTGATCAAGCATCAACAGGATGCAGTGGAACAAGTTTGATTGACAGAGGCCCCACTGCACAACCCAGAGTATTTTATTTCACTCTTGATATGTCTTCTAGCATATCACAAATACCATACAGACATGCTAAAGGTTAAAAAAGGCATGTTTTTTTTGTGTTTTTTTTAAGTTAGATATCTAGGAAATAAGATGTTGTCCTGTCAAGCGTTTGTAATGTTATAAAATGTAGATATCTTTGTCATCACTGACACACTGACACATGGTCAATGCTTTTTTCTTTTCTCTCTTCTGCTCTCTGTTTCACCATGTGTATGTGTGTGTGTGCGTCTGCAGAGGAGTTACTCAAGTAAGGACAACTCATCACATTAAAAGCTTTCCATTAAGTGTTAATCCATCTAAAACTGAAGACGGATAGACACCGACCCCAGATGTCTAAAAGTTAAGCCAAATAATCTGTGTTGCATTACCAACTTTGAAGATAGCGGTGATGATGCTGGAAGCTCTACTGCTGACGACAGGGCAGCTAGTCCTGGCCAGAGCACTAGCAGCTCTTCTGCTGATAATGCTACAGCTGCACCACCCGATAAGCACTGGAGGACAGGCTTTGACCCATCTTGGTTGTCAGAGAGGAAATACTGCTCCTGGCTCTACAAGACCAATATTGCTAAGTTTAGGTGCAAAAGTAAATAAAAACATACACTTAATTCAACTCCATATAATCTTATAGTACCCAGACCGTGATTAAACCCAAAGCATCAGCTACAGGGAACTGATAGAATCTACGAAAATGTTTATTACAGGCTGGGTTTGGGCTAATCGCTGAGGTGAAACTTTCATCTTGTCCTTCAGACAGCCTTAAGCTTGCAGTTGTCAACTCACTTCTGCGCTACACCCATGCTTGAGTCTCCCAATTTAAACATTTTTAGACCTATTTCCAAATTTTAGCAAAAAGTTTAGAAAAACTGTAAACAGGTTTGATAAATTCCAATCTGGGTTTCAATCAATTCACAGCACACACACACATACAACCTTAATTTGATACCACTGATCACACAATTCTGCTAGATTGCCTTTAAAAGTAAGTTGGTCTCACAGATACTGCCTTGACTGGTTTACAAACAGAACATGTTCAGTAATCATTGGTGATGCCTCCTTTTTCAGTGGCCCCTCTAACCTGGGGTGTTCCCCAAAGCTCTATCCTGGACCCCCTGTTGTTCTCCATTTACATGCTTCCTTTAGACACCCAAATAAACATTGGCCCAGAACAAGCACACTCCCTCATGCAAATGGAAATCCTAAATGTCACTGGCCTACCCCCGCAGGAAAATGCACCCCACCACATGGCAAAAATATCAAACAATCAGGAACATCTTGAGGAACATGACAATCGCCCAAGATGTTGATTTGACCTCCAAATTTCCTAGACCCCATTCTGATCAAGCATCAACAGGATGCAGTGGAATAAGTTTGATTGACAGAGGCCCCACTGCACAACCCAGAATACCCAAAGGATCCACTGCCAACATCCT
>OMNN01096831.1:0-11299 GCA_900302755.1 Chromis chromis
GGCCAGCTCAGGTGAGGTTGTGTTACAGAATTGAATTGGTTTCTGTTTGTTCTCCTGGTTTGCTTGCCTTTTTGAAGGAAATGTTAGACGAGGCAGTGTAATGTAGCCAGTGGGATTAGGGGGGTTAAAGTGGGTTTAGGGTGGCTGCACTTGGCAGTGGTGTGTAGCATCTAGGCCTGTGGTAGCATGGTAGCAGTTAACAATAGGTAAGCTGTGGTAGTAGGAGCAGTTAGCATTGGCATTTAGCAAACAATCTAGGTGAATTCGGCTCTATAGCCTCCGTATGTGTGGTGATCGGTGAACTTGTTAGTAGTATTAAAGGATTTTAGCAGGTAGCGGTTAGCATTATCATTTAGCAGTAGCGTTAGCTAAATTGTAATATTGGCACTGTTTGTTAGTAGTATTAAAGGATGTTAGCAGTTAGCATTTAGCATTAGCATTTAGCATTAGTATATTAGCATATTAAATGGTAGCATCGGCACTGGTCACTACCTGGAGCATCTCCTAGGTCAGTTGAACGTGGCAGTGCTGTTTGGATTGTGTAGGAGCAGTGTTAACTAGCACTAGGGGGGGTGACTCTGGGACAGAAGAGTTCACCTCCTAGCCTCCTGGAGGTGTCGTGGGACTAAGTAGGTGAAACACCGTTGAAGGGAGGTTTCCACCTGATGACCCCCAGAGACGTGTTAGGAATCACTGCTCACCAGTAGGTATAGAGACACATTAGGGTTCCTAGGTCCTCCATTGAGTACTTATCCTTTTTAGCACAAGTGTCTTGTGTTTAAATTAACTAATGTATTCAGCTAAATTCCATTTATTTGCCTATTTTTGCTGTCCAAACGTTCACCACCCTGTGTCACCACCAGGTTACAGATGCAGACTGTCAAACAGGAAGTCTTCATAGTATGAGGTGCCTGATTGTACCATGTTGGACAGAGAGCAGAGGGGAGATTTGCTGTTTTCAAAGGATAATCTTTAAGCGCCCTGAATAAACTGTATTGTTTAAGTTTCAGTGTGGGAACAATTGAAATAATAACTAGATTATTTTCTCATACAAAAATTAACATGGCATGGCTAAATTGATAATGTACATACATGGTTTGCTCTTGTAAGAGTGCCTCTAGGTGAATGAGGCCTGGCAGAAATGCTCCTCAGAGCAGAACACTTAGATTTTGGTTTTGTTGACTATGTTTTCTTTAAGGTGCTTTGCTCAGTTTTTTTTTTTGTCTAGTTCTTTAAAGATCATATGAAGCCAGCCCAGACTGTCTTATTCTGTGTGGTGAACAATGGAAATGAACTAGAATATTCTGGTCTCCATGTGTGCTTACCGCACCACTCAGCCATCCCTTATAGGACAGTATAAGGGATTTCTCAGGCTGTATTAAGTGAAACAAAATGTTGCTTGGAGTAACTTCAGGGCAAAGCAAGCAATAATTTATAGATTCTAAGGTTTGTATATGCATAAATATGTGCATTTTTGAGCAATTTATTTCCCAGTTGTCCAGGTTTGTGTACTTCCTGTCAGTGTATTAGTTAGCTTTGCCACATTGATCTGAATGCTGTTTACTTCCAAAACTCCCTATTTTGTTGTGCTTTGGCTAGAATGTTGATCATTTTTGACACATAATACTGCACATGGATGTGATCTGTTTGATGCTCTGGCTGTTAAGCTGCAGCAAAATAATAATGCTGAGATCAGATAGACAGGCGCTGTGAAGGACTATTTGACTTTTGTGCTTGTGCTCAGTTGGTCCTGTCGATGCAAAACAGTTCATAGCATGACCGAGGACAAAATTGCTTTTATCTGCTGCATTTGTTTTCCCAATAAAGTAGGATGCCATTGCACTGTCAAATGAAATACATCAGTACAGACAGGCCTGAATTCCACTGCATATCCCAAGAATATACTATATTTATACAGTAGTTTTCCATCCATCCATCCATCCATCCATCCATTGTCTTCCGCTTATCCGGGGCTGGGTCGTGGAGGCAGCAGTCTAAGCAGAGAGGCCCAGACTTCCCTCACCCCAGACACCTCCTCCAGCTCTTCTGGTGGGACCCCGAGGTGTTCCCAGGCCCTATAGTCCAGATGTGTTCCATAGTCCCTCCAGTCCTAGGTCTACCTACGTAGATTGGCAGATTTGAAAAGGCAGAGCTTCATTCATTGAGGAAGAACAACTTTAAACTTCTCAAAGATTAAATTAATATTTTATGCCCCTCAACTTTTTCAAACATTTTTAATATGGTAGAGCCTACATGGGATTTGTTTCTAGTCATGGCCATACCGCCTTGTGGATGCCTGACCCCGTCAGATCTCGGAAGCTAAGCGAGGTAGGGCCTGGTCAGTACCTGGATGGGAGACCGTGAGGGAACACCAGGAAGCCTGGGTGAATGCAGTGTGAGAGTGAGTGGTTGGTGGTGGTCGGAAGGGCCGATGGAGCAGATTAGCAGCCTGGCTTCTGTCTGTCTACCCCAGGGCAGCTGTGGCTACATACGTAGCTTACCACCATGGAGTATGGAGTGAATGAATAATGCAATGTAAAGCGTCTTTGAGAGTCCAGAAAAGCGCTATATAAAACCTATGCATTATTAATATTATTATTATTATAGTCCTCCTTACCTGTCATTAAGACTTCATGTCATGTGCAATTTCAACATAAGTGTTATGTTTGCATTCTCAAACAATTATCTTACTACATGGATGACATTACTGCCTGTCTTTGAAGACTGAATATGGCGTCATGTAGAGAATTTAATGGCATCTACATTTAAGTGAGACAGATTGCTATTTTAAGCCAGAAATTATGCATAGTGTTACGCCCCTCTCTAGGGATGTGGGAGTGCAGTATTAAAGTACAATGGATCTTATCACCACAATCTCCAAATCAAAGTCAGAACACTGATTTCTCAATTAAGTGTGATCATTTATTATCTACTATAGACGAAAATAGTGACCATCGCTAGAAGCAATATTACGCCAGGGTGAACCAAGACCAAAACAAAAGTATAAACAAAAACTTTCTCCTCAAAAAGCTGCTGACTAACTCTGATTAAACCAAAGAGAACAAAAACACATTTAGTAAAGCTTAACTCCCTGAAACAGACAGAACATGGGAAAAGGGTACAAATGGAAATAGCCGCTCATCCCTACAGCTGTGGTGCTAATTGCACAAGTGTGGATGAATCCATCGTCACAAATGCAGCATTACTCACCAAACCACAGAACAAGTTGCAGAATAGATTTAAACACGAGGACAGATCTGAGTGCTCACTTTGCTGCTGAGTGTGAAGCAGCCGGGATGAGAGTCAGCACCTCTAAGGCTGAGGGTGGAAACTGCTGAAATGTTCCCTCTGGGCTGGGGGTATCTTAGAATCTTGTTCACAACAGATGGGGAAAATGGTCATGGTCATGAGATCACAGATACAAGCATCTGAAAAGGGTTTCCTCCGTCGGGTGGCTGGACCTTAGAGGCAGGGTGAGGAGCTCTCTGGGTAGAGGCACTGCTTCTCCGCGTCAAAAGAACCCAGCTGAGGTGGTTCAGGCATCTGATTAGGATGCCTTCTGGGCACTTTCCTTTCGAGGTTTCAGGCACACCTAACTGAAAGGAGACCCTGGGGTAGACCTGGCCTGGGAACAATCCCGAAACCCCTAGAAGGAGCTGGATAAAGTTGCTGGGTAAAGGGATGTCTTGAATGCCCTGCTAAAGCTGCTGCCACCATGGTGGGGCAACATGTTGGATGTTCTTTAAAGCATATAACACAGGATGAAGACTGATAAAGATTGTGTGTCACAGACAATGTGAGCTTCAGTGCACAGAATTGCCACAGACAGGTGTATGTGCATTTTGACCACTGGTGCAGTAACCTGGTTGCTTCACAATGACACAGTTAAATGACAAAGTACAGACTCAGTTTTCCAGAGTCTGACTTATTAAAATTTGTATTTCATGTGTTCATCAGCAACAGCAGTACCACTAGTTGATATTCAGCATGAGTGATATTGAAATTTGTTGGACCAGGATTTTAACTTTGAGTACACCTGTAAGGGAGCGACATGGCACATGCAGAGTACAGAATGGACCAAAGCTTGAGCACTCACTCACCAGCCAAAACAACACAGCTGTTGTGCTGACTGTTGCTGGTTCAGTGAGCAGCCACTGTATTTCTGAAGTTTCATTTTTATATATATTTTGATGTGATACTGTGGCTTGTCATGGTACCCATGATCATTTATGCCTTATATCAAAAGATGCCTGTTTCAGTTATCACTCAAGAGCCATAAATTGTGTCACAATTGACGCCATCTAGACATAGTTATCTATTTACTCTTCTTCACAAAACACAGAATATCATATTAAGTAATCTGTCCTGTCTTGGAATTGACAGCAGTGATGCTGTCCTTCCTTCCTGCATTTGAACTGTAAGGAAGACTGCCATACTGTAATCCATCCATGAAGGTTATCAATATCTCAAAGTGGAAGAGTAGGGAAGTGAATGAAAATCTAATAGGATGTGTTTGGCTCATTCCAGAGTTAATGGTGTTAAACTCAGGGAGAAAGAGGGGCTTTGGCCTGAGAGTTGAGGAGAGGCCTGTAACGGGGCCATAGACCTGTGGCAGCCGGCCAACAGCCACTAATAGAGCCATAAAGCAATTACCAGGAAACACTGAGAGAGGAGGGGGTGGAGGGAGAGAGGGAGAGAGAGGTGGATTATGGGACAGATAAATACAAGTATGGAGGAGAGGATTGATAGTATGCTGAGTGGGAGGATGGAAAGAAAGAAAAAAGGAATGTGAAATTCATTAGGACAACAAGAAAAGTGATGGAGGAAAATAGGATTTGTGTCATTTGATATGACCATTAGCTGATAATCAGTTTGAGAGAGAGAAAGGAAGCTGTTGTGTCTCACCCTGCAGATCTGATAGTATTGACGACCTGGCTAACTCCCTACATCTGTGTGTGTTTGTGTGTTGTCATACTTAATATATTTTTTTACAGAATGTTTTGTTTATCTCGGCTGAAGTAAAATGTTGGACAAAGTCACAGGAGATAGAAAATGGAAAAGCAGATTTGCATTGTGACAATACATTCACAAATAGAGCTGTTTACTGCTTCTCCTTCTTCCTTTGCTTCCAGGCAGACATCTTATAGATTAGAACTGTATATGTTTGTGTGCGTGTGTCACTGTATGTTCACATTCATGTCCATCTATTCAAACCAGCCAGAGGACTTTGAATATGCAAAGTGGTACCAAATGTGTTCTGGCTTATCAGTCTTTGAACTCGCCATCTGCATGCTTTTTTTTCTTCTACTGTGCTGCAATCACGCTACTGCCTTCCTCCAAATGCATTAGATATGAAAACTACAGAGTATTAAAAGAAGGGATGATCCCTTGTTGTGAAGATCTGTTTTGTTTTGTAGCTTTTTCTTACATTTTTCTTTCCTGTAACAGCTCCTGGGTCATTTAGAATTCCCCAGATGGAAACAAAGTCAATTATTTTATTATATTCAGCATTATACATTTATTTTACTTATATATATATATACTTATATATACTTAATATGTCAAGTATTGCAGATACAAAAGTGTCACAAATGCAATAAGAAAGATTAGTACAAGTAAGTAACAGGAGACAGTTGAAATGAGGTCATCTGATCTGTATGTGCTTTAACGTGGTTGGAAGAAGATGAGGTTCAAAGTCTTAAAATGGGAGCAGATGGCTTGATAAGCTGGACATGTTTGTCGTGTCTATACATTCATGCTTTGTGAGTGTGGGCGACAAAGTCTTGATTTTCTTTGTGTGAACATGTACTGTATGGGCATGTGTGTGGGTGGCTGTTTGTGTGTTTAGCGGTTGAATTTCTGCAGGGTACCAGTGAAAACAAAAAAATGTAACAGAAAATGCTTCTTAGGAGTGAGTCCACCACTGTTCACATGCATGATGTATAATTTGGTGACTGAATTCCCTGTGTGTGTGTTAATTTTCTCCTGCTTAGGCGTAGCGATGAGGTGACCCACATTAAGATTCAGAACTCAGGCGACTACTATGACCTGTACGGAGGCGAGAAGTTCGCCACGCTGGCCGAGCTGGTGCAGTATTACACCGAACAACAGGATCTCCTCCGAGAGAGGAATGGCCATGTCATCGAGCTCAAGTATCCACTCAACTGCAAGGACCCCACCTCTGAGAGGTGCCGACTTAACTTACACACCAACACCCACACATGCTAATGGGCTCACATTTACATATAGCTAAGCACACAAATATACACATAAACTTATCTGAGGTCAGCTTGATGTGATTTATTCAATCATTATAACTCATAACTATACGAAAGTTTATTCCTGACCACAGTTATTATTATTCTAGTAGCTTCAGGGTGTCAGACTGTACGTCTCATTCTGCAATGAGAAGCAGCTAAACCACCTTAGAACCACTAGTTTCATTACAACAGCTATCTAAATTCCATTTGTTTCTGTATGTGAACAAAGGTCTGGACAAAATATGGGATCCTTGTTTAAATTAAGGCAATACATTTGTTATATTTACTGATATAACTCAAACCTCTGCATTGTTATGGTGCAATTTCAGTATCTTTAACCTATAAAGACCTAACCTGTAAAGACATCAGTGAAGAAGTTCATTTTAAATCAGCAGGGGAAGGCCACTAGTGCAGTAACTATGAAGGTGCAGTTAGAATAATAAAGTGAAGTAACTTATTATGACATCTCAACAAGTTAAATATTCAGAGATAAAGTTATCATTAGAAATACAACTGAATCTAGATTTCTTTCATGTTTTGAGCCATCACCACAGGGCTATGAGGTACAAATATATTTTCACCTTAATAAATATCACTGTATGGCAAATCATATATAATTATAGAGTTGATGTTTAACTCTCCACTGGTATGGATTACATTGGAAAGGGGAAAAACATTGGCCAAAGTCATTTTAGCTCTGTCTTTGTCTCCGCTAGCCCCAGATAAATATGTGGTCCTTTAGCTGCTAAGTGCACCACTATGTTCAAGTGCTAGTTGCTTACTTTGCTGTTGAAAGCAGCTGCCTGCTGTGACTGGAAAGGAGGTTGATGAGTGTACTGAATGGACCAAAACAGCAAGGTTGTTGTCCCGAAAACTAAAACAAAGCGAATACAGTTTGTCTCAATGCAGTTCCTGTCGACCATAGCATTGAATTACAGCCTGGGCCTACATCACCACTTTGTAAACTGTTCAATAGAATGGCAATAGGAAAGAATGAGCCATTAGCTCATTAATTATGTACCAGTACACATGCATGATTACACAAACTATGTAGAGGAGATGCACTATGTTGTACACACACACTCCCACACGTTAAATTCAGATGTAACTCACATCTCAAATGCATAAATAGTAGCAAATTCCCAAATGCATGTTTGGACAGACTAAGTTGGTGATGCTGCTGTTTTTGTCTATGCTCACCAAGTATCCACACAATAACATCCTTCAGCACGTATACACAGGTGGAAAGCAGCTACACACTTCATTACACCTACACACCTTCTTTGAAATGGGAGACTAGTGCAGCTGGTGTATTGATACTAAGCCAGTTCCTGGAAGCTTTTTGGAAAGCTAAATCATCATATTTCTATCATAATTAGCAAAAAAAATAAAAAATCTAGTATAATTTTGTACTGTGCAGGTTATGTCCCCTCTCCTGTTCCACACATCTGCACATTGCAATGTGTGTATCTTAGTTTCTATTTAGGTCTAAGAACGACTTGTGATCTATGGTTTTGGTTTATGTGGTTTTTCCATTCTACATGCGTCTCTTGTCAGAGCTTCCTACGCGTTCTTGCTCACCACACAGGAAAAAAAATGCAGACATGCAAGTTTTTCATCTGAACATCAGTAACCGAGTGAGGCTGCAGCAGTATAAGAGACACTATCGTTGTTGAGTAGGAGTCTACGCTCACATTGTACATATAGATAGGCATTATGTTAAACCCCAACGATAGACTATAGAACTTTTTCCCTTGACACAGGAAACATTTCACTAGTCCTCCCCCTCAGTTGGTCAGATTTCTGTCTCCGCTCTTCTCACTCGTATTGTTAGTTTTTCTACCTTGCAGCAACATCTAGCCTGAGGCTCAGATGCTCAGTCTCCATGGTAGTGGGAGAAGGAGACGGTGAGCAGGGCTAGTCTGAATTTTAAAAAAAAAATAGTAATACGCATTAGTTTAAATCGGTTTTGTCTGCCTTTTATATTTATTTGTCATCTTTATTTGTCGTCTTTGTGTGTCGGTAGCTGCAAGCTTAACTTGATACTGCAGACACAACCAGCTGACATCATGTCTACAGTGAAACGTTTTAATCCTCTAAACATTACTCAGAGTTAATATTAAAGACAATTCAATACATTGGTTTACAAAATGATATAGTATTTATATTTAGGATTTGATATGTGAAAAATGATTGTTTTTACTTGAGATGTGCCAAATGAAATATGAGGGTTGGTCAAAAAGTTAACAGACTGTGACTGTAAGCATCAAACACTGCCCCCGATTAAAATTTGGCCTCCGTCCCCGTCGAAGTAGTCTCTTTGTGCAGTTGTCGAAACAGTGACCCTTCCATTGAATTTCATTTTTTTCAAAGAGAAAGCAGTCACAAAGAGCCAGATCTGGTGGGGAGTAATACTTGCCTTGTGGACAATAGACCTGTGTGTAATCACACAACGCATTGGACACCTCACGTACCATTGTGCCACAGTTTAGGTCGTTGGCGCTGAATGTTGTGGAGGCTTTTCGACTTTGAAACTGCTGTTTCTTCTCTTGGTGGGTAGCTGCAGACCCACTTCTCATCACTGACACAGAATGTGATATTTTCTTCTCTGGTCCAATTTGCAGTCTCTGGAGAAATCACAAATGCACACCTCCCAGTGGTCACAACAATGTGTGTAACACAGGTCCTGCTGTAGATAGCATGGTGTCCCATGACGTTATGACTCATGCACACTATGAACAGGCTCACATTTTTTGATCAACCCTTGTATTGTGGCATAAATAAAATGAAAAACAACCGTGTAATATAATAAAAATAATTACTATGTGATGTCAATAATAATGATTATCTAGTTTAGAACAGTTTTTTTCAGATGTATGGTCTGGATTTATAGTTTATAACATCTTCAATTAGTTGTCTATTTTGGAGAAAATGCCACTATTCAGCTGGTTTCATTCTTGCCACTTCTTTATTCATGTCTTATTATCATATGAAATGTCTCTCTCCTCTCCAGGTGGTACCATGGACACCTCTCTGGGCGAGATGCAGAGAAACTGCTCACAGACAAAGGCAAAGCTGGCAGCTTCCTGGTACGGGAGAGCCAGAGCAAACCGGGAGACTTCGTCCTCTCGGTTCTCACCAATGAGGAGAAACATGAGAATGTGGACCGCAAGACCAAGGTCACCCATGTTATGATCCGCTACCAGGTGAGATAACTCATTTCAGGCCATCTATACTATATATAATATATTGATAAGGTGGATTCTGAGTATTGTTGAGGTGGATTGAGCCTGGAGGCTTACAGTGCCTAGACTCCCTGAGTTCACCATTGCTGTTGGTGTTTTGAGTCATGTATTGTTAAGCAGGTTATGATTTATGTTCCATTCGATCAACTCCTCAGACCGACACTTGCTGTTGCTGACTTATCGATGTTTGTCTTCAGCAGGACGGCAAGTACGACGTGGGCGGGGGGGAGAGATTCGACACCCTGGCTGACCTAGTGGATCACTACAAGAAGAACCCCATGGTGGAGAAAAGTGGCATCGTAGTTCACCTCAAACAGGTATGGAAGAGAAATGTAACAAAGAAAAGCTTCCAATCTGGTCAATCTTGTAGTACTTTGAAGGTTACTGAACACGCTGAAATATTAGGATTAATATTAAACCACGTGGAAATGTTACTTTCAGTTTAGATTAATTAGTTTTGTTCTGTTGACTAATTTAATCTTCTTGTCCCCGATGTGGCAACAATAGCCCTTTAATGCCACAAGGATAAATGCTGCCAACATTGAGAACCGGGTACGAGAGCTCAACAAAGTAGCAGACAACTCAGAGAAACCCAAACAAGGATTCTGGGAAGAATTTGAGGTATGTAGCTTCACAGCTTTTACTGCCAGAATCATCTTCAAGCATGACGTGAAATTTCTATCCCAGGTAATGTTGTTGCAGTTGTTTAAAGGCACCGCGTTCAAATTATGAAATGAGGCTCCAGTTAAGAGCCGGATGTATCAAGACACTTGGGGAACTTGTGCCATCTTCCTTTGTCTTCAATTTTAGTTACTGGAAAATGTTTGAAGGGTAAAGTTTTTAGGAGCCCTTGTACAACACACCACTTCCAAAACAGATTTATGTTTTATTGTTGTTATTCTAACTTTGAGCATACAGTATTAAATAGCATGCATTTGTCAGATAAATATCATTTAAAATGTCGTATGGTAGGTCGGTTGTTTCCTAATGACTTTAGTTGAGCGGCCGGATAGCTCAGTGACTAACACCCCTGACCTTGCCATGGGAGATCAGTGGTTCAAATCCTAATCAGATGCACAGGTGAGGACCCTTAGGCAAGGTCCTTAATGCTAACCCGCCTACCTACCTATGTACGTCGCTTTGGATAAAAGCATCTGCTAGACAAGATTGTTTATCTGTTTCATATCCATTTTTGTAGTCTTACATGTATGTTTTTTTCTACAGTGGGTACTCTAAATGTGTCTCTGCTGTCTTAACCTTTCAGTAATGATGCTGGCGAGAAGCTTATCTCATGCATATTCCTGTAATGTGATGTTCATGCAGTGACAGGTTAATAATGTGAACCATTTGTATTGTACCGAGGCACATTAGACAGTAAATTGTTATGTGGTATTTACAGGCCCAGTGTCAGGTCTTACAGTGTAGGTTTGTCTTGTTATTGGATTATCTGCTCCAAGTTTAAAATCCTTATTGACATGATAATCCTTGTTCCACTGAATTTAGTTTGCTTATTGCAACTTCTGTGTGATAGTGTGTGTGTGAACTACATAATATACACAACAGAAAAACTTGTATATATCTATGTATCTCATAAATGAGACACATAGTGTGTTATTTAGACAGTGCAAGGATATTATAAGTTATATAAAATAAGTTATCATTGAATCTAAATAAAAGTAAAATTATGATATTTGGTAATCGTAAAGATAATGTACAAAAAACAATTCAGTTTGAGGGTGTTGAGGTAGAGAGGGTGCAGGAGATCAAGTTTCTTGGCATTATCATCGACGACAG
>OMNN01096833.1:0-19948 GCA_900302755.1 Chromis chromis
CACTTGTGACATGTGACCAACGCTACTAAGCTTAAAGCTGTACAGAGGCAGCCATTTCGAGTTTGCCCTGATGAAGGCCTAGAGCCGAAACGCGTTGGCAATTATTTTATCCTATCTAGCCATGTGTTAATAAAGGCTTTTTATTATTCTACTTTTGGAGTGCCTCAGTTTGTTTGATTTTTACTAACTCAGTTACTTTTTGGGAGAAGTAACTAGTAACTATAACTAATTACTTTTTTAAAGTAACGTGCCCAACACTGGTTACAATATAGCCTAAGCCTATTTTATTTTTTATTTTTTTTTGGCGCAGCGACTGTGTGTGTGCGTGCAAGCCTGCGCGTGTGGTGTGTGTGTCAGAGCAGGTCTGCCCCTCAAATAGTTTTAACATGTTCTTATAGAATACGATGCATTGCTGTAGATTAAACTACCCAACAGTATATAATGTAGTTAAAATTAGCACAACCTTAAACAGCCACAGCAGCAAAATGCAACATACATAGTGAGTTACTGTTCAGAGGAGCACAGGAATTGTGTCTTAAATACTGAAGGGGGTTTTCATTGAGCTTCACTGAATGCACGATGTACAAATTTGTTTTGTCTTTTCATTTTTTATTAATTTAATTGGCAGGGACATAATGGCTAGAGAAGCTTAGTTATTTTCCTCTGTAGTCCCTGGGTGTGTCACTCACAATAAGACAATACCTGTACAGTGAGAAACAATTGTTGCCTAATGTGCTATTTAAAAAGTGCTATTAAAAAGGTTGATTAAGAGTTGGGCCTATGAGCATGATTTGTAACACCATAGTTTAGAAGCTAATCCTGGTCCAAAATCCAATGTTCAGAAGTGTGATGTGTTAACCTTAAGTGTACAATACAAATGCCTAAAGGACTATAAAGTAAAGTACATCAGGATACTAGGCAGGTAGTGTTTGTTTGATTCCATATAAATGATCCTGTGTTTAATAGCTTTGCAGCCAGTGAATCGTGCAATAGAAATACTTTTTACTTTTAAAAGTACTTTTGAGTACATTTCAGAGCCTGTACTTTTTACTTTTACTTGAGTAGATATTTGGATCAGTACTTTTTACTTTTACTCAAGTAATTTTTTTACATAGGTATTTTACTTCTACTCAAGTAAGGAATCTGGGTACTTTTGCCATCTCTGCCGGGTTGAGTTCTCTCAGTGGAGATTCTGGTGGCTCTCCTCTGCAGGTGTTTATCATACACAGCATCCAGGTCGTCTTCACAACCCAGGTCAAGTCTGTTCTGTTCTCTGCTGTGCAGCTGGCACATCATACAGTGATGCCCTGACAGAGGACGCTCTCCACAGTGCTCCTAGAAGTTCACCAGGAACTGAGGGGAGAGACCAGCCCGCTTCAGCTTCCTGAGGAAGAAGAGTCTTTGCTGTGCCTTCTTCACCAGGTGGGAGGTGTTAACTGTCCAAGAGAGGTCCTTGGTGATGTGGAGTCCCAGGAATGTGATGTTGTCCACAACCTCCACCGTCTCACCTCATCTCATATGAAGTGGTCGGGGGTTGGTCCTCCTGAAGTCCACAATGACCTCCTTGGTTTTGGTGGTGTTCAGAATCAGGTTATTCTCTGAACAATGAATACATTTTCTCCATTGTACAGAACTAAAAGAGCTTTTTCATTAGTTAACTGCACTGGACTTTTTTCCCAACCAATGACACGTTCAGGTTGAGATATTTAGAGTTCAATAGATGCCCTGTGTGCTTTTTGCTGTGTCCATACTATTAATAGCAACGTCAATAGAAACTGCACCCCAGGAGTATGTAAGCATGTAAAAGCTAAGGTTATATTTGCATTTTAGACAAACCTATGACAAAAGGTTTGTTGAAATAGCTGTATTACCTGTGTGAGCCCTTATATGTGAATGCATGCTTGTAAGTGTGTTGCACAGATTCCCAATAGGGCTAGGTCAGATTGACAGTGATGAAAAACAGCAACAGCAGCATCATCGACTCTTCCTGCATCGACTCATCGGCCTGGTGTTTCCTGGGTCTGCAGTGTTCAATAGGCAGCTGCAGGAGTTTGTTGGGTTCATCTCACACATTAGCCACTGACAGGGTTATTTTAAACCCAGGGTTTGATGGGACACAGTGGTCCAGAAGTTAAGGAACAGGCTTGGCCTGGGTAAAATGTAATTTCACATTTGTTTTATGGCATGGCATGATTTATGTGTCACGTTCCACCCTGTAATATCTAGTTCAGATGCTGATTTTCCTTAATTCGCTTGTTTTCAAGAATCCCTGCTCCAGATAATGTGCTTCATTGTGTTGTATTCACCTTCTTGTACTAAATGGACAAAGTGATTGCCACAAGAATTTTGCTCTATAAAGAAACATATCTAATCAACCCAGTCACCAGAGAGAATGTCACTATAGGACAATCCTGCACATTCATTACCAATGTCGATGACTGTTCAATGCCAATGCTTTTAAAGGAATATTAATCACATTTAAACTGACCACCAGCTAAAGTCATCTTGACCTCTGGTGGTTTTTAATCTCCTCTTGCTTAAGTGATGTGGAAATGTACTCCAGGGTGTGGTCAGTACATCAACCACTTGCTTCATGTCACTCTGCTACTCCCAATTCCATATTTCTTCTCTCTCTCCAGTTTTTCTTTCAATAAAGGCTCACCATTGCACACCATTCCATTCAATGCAAAGTTACTGAAGAGGGAAAGTTAGGTGATGTGTCAGTTAGTAAACTTGGTCGAATCCATTGACTTGTTGGATTGTGTAGTTCACAGTTCTTCCCTGACGCCTCCTCATCATTAAATGCATCCAATAAGCTTATAACGCACCGATCTTCTGAGTAAACTCGACACTTGTTTACCATTGACTCCTCCGTCTTTTGTGTAACTGTTATACTCTGACAGATGAAAAATTAACGCTCCATCATGGCTTAAAAGCTAGCCTCCCTCCTTGTAAAGATGGCTTCACTGTTGGTAAATGGCACAAATCTGCAGGTCCATCCGGTGCCATGGATGGGTCCTCGAGAGCCAAAGGGCTTGCAGTAAGTCAATCACATGTACATACATATACCACATAGCATCAGCCCTTGGTGCAACAGTATTTTTTAATCCATGAACCCCTTCATTGTGCAGTTCCATGAAATATAACTTGATGTTGAGCATTTTGAAGTGGGGATTCTTACTAGAATTACTCCTGACATTATTTTATCCCTTAAATCCAACTCGGTTTTCTATCTCTGACAGTTTTCACACTTTAAAGAGGATTTACCCGTCGATTAAGGGCTCTGTGCCGCTCACCACATTCAGGCTGCTGCAGCTGTGCATGTAGGAGTGTGTGCGCCTGCATTTGTGCATGATTGTAAGTCAGCGAGTGTTCTTCTGTGTGCATGTGTGAATGTGTGAGACAGAGACATGGCGGCAGAAGTGAAGTGTCCAGGGAACACTGGTAGATAACAGAATGTTTCTGTTCTCCGCTCTACTGAATACCAATCATTTTCTCTTTCAGATAAAGCCCAGGGGAATGAAAACAGACTAATGTGTGTGTGTGTGTGTATGTGTACGTGCATGTGTGTGTGTGTGTGTGTGTGTGTGTGTGCTTTTAAGTCTATGAAGGAGTGTGTGGAAAAGAACCACTTACTGTTTTAAAAGTATGGAGTTAAATATTTCTGCAGTATTGCTGATCCAGCTGTCCTTGAGTCACTTTTCTCATTTTGGTTTGGACTCCCCCTCTGGTGGAAAAAAAACACACACACACACACACCATTGGTTTGAGCATCTCTCAGTCCCTGATGCTTTGGCCTTCTGTCCACATCCAGATTTCTTAGCTAATGGTTCTGACCTCTATTAGTGCCCCTTTCCGTCACACACTCACCTCTTCCATCCTCCTCCTGTTATGCTCCCGGCTCCTCCTGCTTCCTAAATGTAGTCTCTTTTCAACTATCTAGTCCTGCACCAAGTCCAAGAAGTAACCTGCTTACCCTCGTTCCAACGTCATGAGTTCAGCAGGACTTCGTGTCACTCTAATGGGGGTTAAACCATAAATTACACATATAGTAGAACTCAGGGTTTAGTAAACATAACCTGAAAACTTAACCAAATATTACCATAATACCTTTAAATGACCCATGTCCTGGAGATAGGAGGTTTCAGCTTCACTTTTAAGCCGGTAGAATGCGCCAGTGAAACCCAAAACTTATTATTTAAAAGGATTCTCATTTTATGTAAGCAAGTCTGCCTTAATCGTAAAATCAGTCATTTAGCATATTTAAATGGCAAAAGTACTCATTGTGCTGTTTGGTATCATCGTGCACACTACACTGAAAAGAGACTAGAGAAAGAACAGCAGAGAGCTAGACCTAAGGAAGAAAATAATTGCTGTTCACGTAAAGGTGAAGGCTACAAGACCATCTCAAAGCAGCTTCATGTTCCGGTAACCACAGCTGGTATTACTTTTAAGTTAGAGTTTATGCAGCCTCACACAGCCAGACCTCTTAACAGTGTTGTGTCAGCACTGGAGAACGGTCTGCTGCACCTCATTATTATTCTGGTATAGGGGGAAAAAATGTCCCAACTTGTTTGTGTTTATCTAAACCCATCACAGTCGATGTAGCAACAGTGCCACTGCAAAATGTTGACAATCCAAATCTTCATAAACTTACCATTTTTAGCATGTAGGTTGCAAGCTTTGAGGTTGAGGTTGTTTTCTGTAGTAAATGTGATTTTGAAACCTCCAAGGTCAGGCTTTCTGAATAAAAGTGGGCTCATAGAAAAAGAAACACACTTTTGTAACCTGATACTTTACAGTTGTTCCACTGGACACTTGAAGCAAAATAAGATCCATGTGACATGCCTCTTTTATGTCATGGGTGCGGATAATACTTAATTTAGGGCTTTTCCACCAAAAAGGGATGTCCGTGAGGCGGAGGTCACCTGTTGCCTGTTGCCCACCGCCTGCACATCTGCATATCTGTGACACAATTGTACCAGATTTCAGCTCGCAAACAGTGTGTGCAAAACCTCCGTGTGTCCCAGGAGTCATCCCAATACATCTGTGATCGGACCAGGGACGTCCTGGAGAAAAAGGACACAAATTACCACTTGTGTGTCTCTTTCCACCGTTGATCGTTGGTCACGATAACCCCGCCCCCAGCCCCCGACGTACTCAGTGCTTAGCTCTGGCGCATCAAGGAGTTGTTGCTTGCTAAGTACCAGTTTTTAGCACCTGGAGCCGGTGCTTAGGTGGTGGAAACACAAAGACCTGGGGCTTAGTCAAGCACTGGCTCCGAACTAGCACTAGCACCAGCTCGGTGGAAAAGGGTTAATTGAGGATACATCAAGGATGCGCCTGTGCATCCTCACTCAGCCTCCTCGGTCATCTCTCCTGGAGCAACATCTTAAGAATCAAAATATCCTCCGTGATGGAGCGCCAAGACTGATTTCCAGGTCACAGGCAGGAGAACAGAGGACATTACGATGCTGAAATTAGTGAAATGAGATGAGCCCAAGGCATGGAAATCAGAATATTAGCACCACAACATACACCCTCATTCCTCTAGACAGTTTTTTTTTTATGTGTGTTTTCAGAGAACATAACTGACATACACTATATACTATGCTGTATTTCTTTATTTCATTATGTTATCATTTTTAGTGCAGTGACCTGAACCAGGGATTTTACACTTCAGGGTTGCCATTTTTAATACTAAGCTGGATGCATTTATATATTTACATATTAAGAAGGGGGAAATTACATTTAGCACCTGTTATGTTTTAACATCGAGAGTTCACTTTAATTAAAGTCACCTATTATATTTTTTTTTATATTTTATTTGGTGTTTGGTAACATCACATTTTCTTTCTAATCTCAGTAACATATATACAGCTAACACTTACGTATTTCTGCCACTCACACAATCATAAATATGCATTTTTATACATATTTGCTCAAAAATAGAAGCCAAACCAAACCAAACAGCTGTGTCTAAATTCACAATGTTTTCTTCAGTTCTTCCTTTTTCATGTCTGTCCTTTGACTAAATCAATTTCATCTATTTGTCTCAGAAGATAACTTATCTCTTTGTTTCCTGGCTGCTTCCAAATTCCTCTAGTGACTCCTGCTGGAGCTGCTTCTCCCCATGAGATGGGATGAGAATCATTGCTGCTGGTCAACCTGCTACCCCAAACCTCCACCTCAGCCTATTAATAGAGACCTTCCACGCTATCACTGATCTGCCTCCATCCAGATAAAGAGCTTTGGGGCTGGGGATGAAGCACATCAGACCATCTGACTGAGAAAACCCAGCAGAAATGCAGCCTGTTGGAACCGAATTGTGTGTTAAATTCTTTCTCTTCCTCCGCCTCCTTTTTTCCATCTTGTTCTCTCCATCACTGTTGTACTGAGCAACCGATGGCTAGATTATTGACGCTCTGACCATTGACCAGCAAATGACTTCCTGCTATGAATTACGGGCATTGCATTGAATTTACGGCACCACCCCAGCTCTCTGTCATCAGTAAACTCCTCAGAAGCAACGGGTCATCACAAGACAGTTATGGAGAAATATATTTATTCAATCATTTGCTCATCAGTTCAAGCTGATGGAGCCATCACAGTGTGGCTTTTAGAGGCTGATAAATCAGACTCTCTGGTGGAGGTGGGATGGAAGCCTAATTGGTTTTAGCCACAATATTTTCTGCTAAATGAACCCAGTGATGGTGAAGAGCGCAACAAAAACTAGCTGTCGTCACAACCAGCACCAGTCCAGGCCATGAGACGAGGCGCACCACCTTCCCCTCGTGTAATGCTCCTCTGATGTTGATCCGTTTAATTGATCAGGATCACAGTATGTAGGCCAGTGATAAAGAATTGTACCCTTGAATGTTTTCGATATAAGATAGGATCTTGCACCTCTACATATTTAAATCGTTTCCAGCAGCAGTGTAATGTATGTGATTGAATCTAATAACAAAGTAGTAGGAGAGATAATTAGAGTTTGGAGGATGGTGTCCTTGGTTAGCCTTTCAAAAGTCAACACTGAATGTGCCAAGAATGGATTCAAGAGTGTTTATATTTGGTCTAACGTACATGCACATGTTCAGCAAACCAGCTTACACTGGTAACTGCATTAATTTCTATGCCAAGAGTCACACTAAGAAAAAATCTTGATTGGGATTACAGATTAAAAAAAAAAAAAGCTTTGTTATTGAGTAGCACATCCACTCAATAGTTCAGAAATAATTTAAGAAAGTTTACATCAATAGAGAAAGAACTGTGTGGAAAACACAACCCTTTAAATACACAGTCATTCACGATCAACGACTACCAGAAGTGTTTGACCCACAGACATCATCAGATGCCTCAGACATTCATGCTTGTTGTGGAGTCTCTCAACCTTTATTCTACTCTGCAGTAAGTGGAATGATGCTCAGTCAGATTAAGAACAGGTGACTGACTGGACAAACTTTTTACTCCAAAAAGCTCTCTAGTTGCTTTGTTTAGGATTGTTGACCTGCTGAACTGTGAAATGTCATCCAATGAGTTTTGATGCATTTGCCTGAATGTCATAATGCAGAATGCTCCTGTGTACATGTTGCCTCAATTACCATTGAGGTCAGCAATAGATACCAGTTTGCCAGATTCATCACCTTAAAAAAGTTCATGTTCAACAAACAAGGTCTTTCTATAATTTTGATAAAGGTTGATTTTTGTTTCATCAGTTCATAGTTTCACAATGTCTTCTGTGAAACGGCAGGTGGCCTTTCTGTCTCTGGACTCACTGTACAATCATAAAGGGTTTTTTTTCACCATGCAGAGGATTTGTACTTGTACTCCTCAGTTTACCTTGTTTTCCATTTCCCAGTTTTCCGTGCATACCTTTCTGTTTGTTATTTTTGCTTTTTTTTTAATCATCTTTGTTACTTGCATTGGATTTCGTTCTTTTCTCATTGTGGCCTCAGTCTAAATTGCATCTCCAAACCTACTCTGAACTTTACTGTGTGTGAATTATTTTGTGCACAAACTAGCACTCAAAGCTCCCCAAGAAACATTTAGACTCCAATTACCTTTGACCGTTTCAATTTGGGCGCTGTGTTAAACAAACACAGTTTGACAAGAACCTTCTCCGAAAAAAAAAGCAGAGTCCTGGCACTTGATGTACTATCCATGATTGTATTTCCAATTAAATGTGTTGAAGCACAGAGCCTGTAGAATATAAAGTATGTACTGTCTGGGCTGTAGTTGCATTATGATGTCGCTAGTAAGGTGCTTATTGCAGCAGAACATTAATCATACAGTGGCTTTTTTAGAAAGCTTTACCTACTTTACATTAAAACAAGTTAGCAACACTGAGAATACACCTGGAGAATTATGAAAGGTACATTTGAAAGGTTCATCTATATTTCGCTACATTGTAAATGAGGTCTCCAGATATCAATGCATTCCAAGCCTAAATAAGGTTGAATCAAGGATTGAAGACATCATTTTAAATGAAGTGTATTGACAGCATGTTAGGGAACGACAGACCTTTTTCTCAGCAGAGGTTTGGACTTGTGATAGCACAAAATGCATAAGTGTAGTTAGTACCTTGATTATGAAAAAGATCATTGTCCACTAACATGGTGCACACTGTAATTCGAAAGGCAAAATAGATTTAAGTGTACAACAATTGTTTTTTAAAATAATTTATTATGAATAAATCATTATGTATTTGCTGTTATATACAATCCTATATAGCTAAGAAAACTACATTTTCCGCTTGTTTCCGTTACGCTTGCATGCAGGCCTGGCATGTGTTTTACATTGTTTTCAGGCATATCAAGTGAATTCGTGTGGACGGACACATTTACTGAAACAGCTCCGTCTTTACGAAGAACGTTTCTGAAACTATAAGCGTTTTGGCTTCGTGTGGACGGGGCCTTATGGAGTGGGTGATTACATGGAGGTGAGCTGATTCCGCAGCTGTGACTGATTCCTGCAATCAGTGACTGCAGGCAGGCTGATTCAGGTGAAGGAGAGAGACGGGGGAGCAGGAACTGAGGCTGAGGGATCTTGACAAAAATAAATAAAATAAAGTACAGCACAGCTTGAGTGTCTGTAGAGAGAAAAAACACGTAATCAGATGTTAACAGTGGTGGCAGGAGTACCATTAGCCTTAATAGACTGCACCTCAATTAAGTGGGGAAGAATGGCAGTTGTCTGCAGCGGAGAGGAAGTGGGCAGTCACAGTAACCTTTTTGACATCTTGGTGGGAAGGAAAATGATGTGGTCGGACGCTTTAACGAATGAATCACATCTGTGACATTTGGTCCATAGAGAGGTTTTCTCACACGGTGTGGTGGCTAGCACCACCCCCGCACCGGCAACTAAACAACAACACGGCTCGGAAAAAACTAAAGTTCAATATTGTTGAGTGTGGAAGAGTATGAAGCACTCAGAAACAGCAACTGCTTACTGTAGTTTGCCTGTGTGATAGTTCATTTGGTGTAGGAAGTTGTGTAATGGTAAGTACAAATGAGTGTTGCGTGTATGTGAGCAGTCATTTAAAGTCACTTTTTTAGTGAATTTAGAACAATTTAGTGAATAACTCCACATAGTTTGCTAGTTGCCCATTCTGTGTGTGCACTGAAAAATAACGGGAGCGTACTGTTATGATTGGCTTTTGCTCTGTTCACTTTAAAGATATTTTAAAGGTGCACTTGCTGAACTAGGATGTTTATTTCTCACTGAGCTCATGACTTACTGGTTGTTACATTTTAATCAGAACAGTGGGACACTCAGCTTGATAAGCGGGAACCTGACGTTTTCATGAATTTCTCTTCCATCTGTCTGTTACAGTAGATACATGCCTCACTCAAGGACAACAGTCACTCATTTTTCATACCACATTTCAGTAAGATCACATTAGCATGTTCACGTCAGAGATAACTGGCCAATGATACTTGGTTGCGTTCAAGTCCATCCTCTGTCCGGGGTTGCTCCAACCCAAGAAGATAAATGTGAATTACATCCGGAAATCTAGGCTCCTTCTGAGCCCAGCGCTGCATATACTTTATCATGTGACCTAAATAAATTGTTCATCTGAGACCTGAAGGATCCTCCGACTCATTCTTGGGCAGTCAATAAAAGAACCTAACAGTACCTATGTTCCCCGGGTCCTATGTTCCCCGCTTTGTATGGGACCGGGGAACAACCCTTTTTCTAAATAAGGGTCCTATGTTCCCCGCTTTTCCACAAAAGGGTCCTATGTTCCCCAGTATGTATTGCGACCAGGGAACATAGGACCCTTTTTTAGGAAAAACGGGGAAGATTAGATTGTATATGTTCCCGATGGGGGAACATAGGACCTGGGGAACATAGGACCCGGGGAACATAGGGATGACCCCAAAATAACAACTTAAATGAACTTGTTTTCCGCTTAATGTGTGCTGCCTTCAAAAACACATACCACGTGTTGGTGTTGTCTCAATTTGGATAGTTTGAATCTTTTTCTGAAATCAGTCTCAAAACTTTGCTCACTCTCTTAATGCCCCTCAGACCTCCTCCTCCAAAAAGAAACATCACCCACTTTAATCAGTGCCCTGCTCCTTCAAGACATGGCATTTAACAAAAAGAGGCCTCTGCACCTCCACCCCCCCTGAACCTATGTCTTATTGAGGCTTTGGTGTAAAAGTCGATGAATTGTTTTAACCAGGTCTCGATTGGATCAGGTCTCTCAGCGTCTGGCAGGGAGAAGATAAGAGCTCTTATCTCTTTCCGACAAATCTGCAACCTCTCTCCGTCCTCCCCATGACTGGACCGGAGGACGGGGAGAAGAGAATCAAAGAGGGAAAAGACTACAATAAATCAGCACAGATAATGGCGGTGAATATTACAAAGTGTAAAACAAACATCCTGAAACATGCTAAAGGCATTAAAATGAACGATAAAATGCAAAACAACTAGATTTTCTGTGAATTAAGTCATTAAAGAAGAAGAAAAATAATTTCTTCAGTATGTGTTTTGTGCTCTTTTGCAAAATGCAGCTGCTGTTTGGAACCTCCTCACTAGCGTGCAGTAAATATGATTAGATTGTATTTTATGAAGGAAAACAAGCTTCAGCAAATTGAATAGAACAGAGAATTTAGCACAGGGAGTGGCATGCTGAACTAACAACTGCTACCATCCGGACAAAATGAAAATCTCATAATAAGTAATCGGCCAATCCAGCTGTCTTGATAGCAGAGACTGAGTGGCATTACCCTAGAATGTTTTTGTTGTTGGGGATACTGTGTAAGAAATTGTATTTTTGGGCCTATGGAATTTGTGATCCAAACAGGCACAATAACAAGTCACATGTCAACAAAGAAGCTCCATAGTCAGGTACAGCATGAAACAGTTGGACTCGCTAAGTTTATGGTTTTTGTCTTTTCTCTTTGACCTTGATAGAAAACATCATGAGGGCAACAAGAGATGTGAAGAATCCATGAGAAAAAGGGCATAAAAGACATTCCTGTGCTAGAAAAATCAGACTATACTTACATGGCTGTACATACTTTGGATCGTGTGTCGCTTTGAATGTTGCTGCCACAAGAAATTACAGGACAGACTTATGTCCATTCGTTTCGTAAAGGATGGTCGCATGTATCCAATGCTAAAAAATATAAGAAATGAAGCATTGTAGCACCTTTCCTCTGCATTTAGATCATTTAACCAGCTTTTATCATGGCTGCTGCCTAATTTTGGGTCATTTCACTCAGTTAGGCACCTTCTTGAGTAAAAATAAAAAGACTATTCAGCCACAGCCTACTTCTGACTCTCTCAATGAAGCGGTTTACTACAACCAGATGTTTTTTGGCCTTTTTTTCCAGGCTTAGTAGAAACAAGAAACCAGAGTCTCACAGCAAACTGTGTTGGTCCACTTTTTTCCTGTTTCAAGGTTGTTGTTTTTTTTAAGTCTTTTAAAAAAAATTTCCAGACCCAAATGCAGCAAAACAGCCCCAATTTATGATGTTGCCTCCACTGTGCTCTCCCTTCATCCCTTCATTTCCCCAGTAGCCATGTGGAGTGTTGGGTGCTCTTTAGCGAACTTCTGGCACACAGTGATGTTTTTTGAAGAAAAGTGGCATTCATGGACCATGGTTTGCATATGGTGGACTCATGACCAGTGACGTTAACCAGCTCCAGTGATTCCTTTAAGCCCTCAGCTGTTACTCTGGGCTTCTTTTTCACTTCAGTGAGCATTCTGCCTTGTGCTGGTCGTCTGCCTATAAACTGAGACGGTTCAGTTCTGTGGCTGCTCTTCCTAAAGGTAATTTCAGTAACTGTGGACTGATGAATATCTTAACTCTTTGAGATTATTTTGTAACTCTTTCCAGCTCTGCACAAATCAATAATTGTTGAAAGCAAGTCTTCTGACCTCCTCAGATGAGTATCATGTTTTTAATCCCTCTTAACATTTCTGTATGCTGTTTTAATGTATTTCCACCTTAAAACTGCAGTGCACCAATGGCAGTCTCAAAAGATAGATTTAGCATTTTGGGGTTTCGTACGTAAGAACCAATCCTGTCAGCTTGCACGGTGGGGCTTTCTGTATCAATATTCTTCTTTAAATTCAGTTTCCAGTATGAGCATGTAGGAACATGTTACATGTTACCCCCATTGTGCAGTATCGAGTTGTTGTACAGTTTTTGAACAGGGTTATAGGTGAGCTGGTGTGCTCGAGCTGGCGTCAGTGGGGAGGGGTAGATGGAGAGAGAGCAATGTGAACTCAGTCAGGTGATACCAGTGCATAGGATGTTTCGACAGGATTTTGTGTGCCAGTGGGATGAAATAGTAATTGCAATTTCAGAAGTAAGCAAATACATCTACAAACTTGTGTGTACAGTATGGATTAAATAACAAGACTTAAAGTCTCTCTAGTGACCTTCTTAATTGAACATGAATGCAGTCAGGGAGGCAGTAGAGGCCTGACCACCACCTTCCTATTGTGGTACCATCATGACATGTTCTGGTGCACCAATATGATAAAATAAAAAGTGGCAGTGAGTTAAAAGGAGGTGATGGACAGTAATGATGATAAACTTTTAAGTAATTTAAGTCAAACAAAGAACAGTGAGACACGTTAACTTAAATGTAAGTCACAGCGGTGCTTTAAATGGTATTGTGTTCTTTCTTGTCGTTTTGAAGCAGGCTAAAATTAGCATCTGTTGTGGTTCGGTCTAATTTACTGTTTAGCTATCAGCCATTTCCCACAGGAAAAATGTTAACGAGTATTTAATTAATGACATTGATTCATTTGGTGGGGGAAAATCTTCTTCATGGATCGGACTCTGAGATCACACACAGCAGTACGTCTTATTTTTCCTCTGTCTTTCCTTGTTTCTGTTTTGCTCAACATCTGTCTTATGTTCCAGACAACTGTCACATGTACCTGTGTTGCCATTGTTGGAGGAACATTTCTCCCTCATGTGGTTTGGCTTATTTAATGATCAATTTGATGCAGTGTGCTCCACAGTGCAACCTAATTGCTCATTTAGCATTTTGTGTCTCTTTTCCAATTGCCAAAACTCCACAGTGTGTAATAATCAGGGGTGGGCACTCGATGAGGCGAGGCAAATAAGTCATTATTGTAGACTATCATTATTGTGTGGATGGTCATATGATGCCGCTGAGGTTTATTTCCCCCATTTTGTTCGGTCTCTGAAGATGGAAGAGAGTGTAACTTTGAACTGAAGGAGATATGTATCTGATGACTCTGTCTCTGCTCTCATTATTACATACTATCTGCTCTCTGTTAATTTGATTTGTGTGTGAGCTGATTTCACATGATTTGATTTGAGCTAAGCTTGGCTGAGTTAAATCAAGTCAAATTATTTCATTCTTTCTGGCATTTTTCTGACAACCAAGCTAGCACCACTGCCCGTCAACGTTAATTACAGCACCGCTCATCATCTTTTTAAGACCAACTAGGGAACATTTATCATTCACTTCACTGTGATTACTTCACAAAGTAATTATGCCGGCACTGACGGGGCACTAAAAAGCATAGCCTTTACAGCGAAGTCATGTCCCTAAACTACGGTGAACTTGAGGTGATCTCGAATCGTATTCATCTGCATGGACAATTTCACTTTCTTTCAAAAATAAATGGCGAGAACATTTTTTTCAATGCTCCTGACATTTTCTTAATGTTTGTTAAGTGCTTTGAAGTCCGTCATGATATGACGCAGTCTGTGAATATACTGGAATGGACAGAAATGTTGGGCGAGTGGGCAGTGAACCTGTGACGTCTTGATTACGGGACAGCCTTTTGAATTATTTGACCAAGCTGCTGTCTCTCCTCTGATGGCTATCTGCTAATGAAGCACAGAGAAGAAGAGACAAACACAATAATGGCCTATTGACCTCCAGAGGACTGCTGCAGCAACCTCTGTCTGAACAACACTTTGCTGCTTTGCTGAAGGTATAGTCAAAAACGTTACTGTCGCCAGTGACCCTTTACCTTGTCATTTATTAGCAATTCTCTACAGAAATTGTTGAACACTGATATCTGTATTCTTGCCAAGCGATGACACTAGTGGTAGCACTCTGTCTCTTCAATATAAAGCTGAAGCCAAGTGACAGAACTGTCTGTTAAAAATTAACAAAATCTACATATTAACAACTTAAAGTTTCACACATTAATATACCACATCTGTTTATTCCAAACAAAACCTGTGTAAAAATGAACAAGATAAGGGTTTATGGGGTTTGAGCCAAACTATTTCTTGCCAGGGAGCAGTGATGTTCTAGACCAGGGTTGTCAAACATACGGCCCTCTGGCGGGATGGTTTTGGCCCGCCAGAGGGTCCAATCCGGCCCGCGGGATGACTTTGCAAAGTGTAAACATTACAGAGAAGACATTAACTACAAATTGTAAATTTTTAAAACTGTAAATTAAAAATTATTTCTAGATCTTGGCAAGTTGATCATAAAGTAAAATACTATATTGTTCAGTTCCAAGATGCCTGTGACTAAATGTTTTGTGCCTTTGTAGATACACTGTGATCTGTAATGCACAAGTGTAAATGATAAACTGAGGTGTAATATTGTTGAAATTGCACTTGTTTTTCTTCAGAAATTTCAGGTTGTTCATTTTCATTGAACATTTTCAGAATGTACTTTTTTGCACTAAAACAAAGGGAAAACATTTTGTAGTTGTCGTTGGGCTGTATGTGGCCCCTGAACTAAAATGAGCTTGACACCCCTGTTCTAGACTCTCCTCTGGCTACTTGATTGAACCTCACAGTAGCTTCATTTTTACTTTTTATCACTTTGATATTTGACATGCTTCTATGGCTTGTTTTGCCTTCAGACAGAGCCAAGCGGTTTCCAACTGTTACCATTCATTATGCTAAGCTAAGCTAACCGCCTCCTGGCTCCAGCCTCATATTTACCAGGCAGATATGAGAAAGGTGCTGATCTCATTCTCATCAAACTCTTAGTGAGGGTTGCCCAGAATTTTAAACTAATCCCTTCCAAAAACAGTGACAGATTGTCTGTCCATCAGAAAGCTGAGCGCGTGTGTTGGTGTGTGTGTTTGTGTACAGAGACTGAAGAAGCAGCCTCTCTGCAGTTTTTAGATCCCATCTCAGAGTCTCTGTTGACTTAAGGAAGCCAAACATGATGGACACCACCTGCTGCAGGAAATGCTCATAACCCACTAGTTTGACATGATTCCTCATGAGGAATGACCATTTGACAAAACCTATTTTGGGTCGCTTCAGCTCCTCTAGACATGATTATAGCCTCCATAAATAAATTCACTCTGCCTTTTGTGCCTGATTAATTGTGCAAAAACATGTTAAGACCCAACTGAGATTAAATAAATAAAACCCATTTAAAGGTTTAGTGCTGTTGCCTCACAAGTAGAATGTTTTGGGTTTGGACAACAAAGGTGAATACAACATACACCTGTAGTCACTGACACACAAGTCAGAAAACCTCTCATCACTGGAACTAATTGGAGAATACCTGTAATTCCCATTTAGTCTAATTGCATGAACACAGTTATGAAATGACCCATGAGCACCAGAACCTTCTGTATCTGCATGTCAGCATCATAGCTTTATATGGAAAATAATTGGCATAGGATTTGAAATATCTGATTGTGAGTATTCACAAAGAAAAGGATAGAAAGAAAGAAGATCAACTGACCAAGTACAAATCAGTGGAAACACAGTTGCTGCAGTAATCAGGAGGTATAGAAAGAGCCATAGTACTACTTCACTAGTGGGCTATTTCACTCTACAATCTAGCTCAGAATAAATAGACAAGGAACTTCTTCAGACTTGGCACAGTGGTTTTAAATGGAAATCAGACAGTGTGGAGGACGTTACATAACATTAACCTCTATGGGCGGCATCCAAGAAAAAAATCTTGCTCGCTCTTCATAACAAAACTCTTCTATAGAACATGAAAGGAAGCCTGATGAATACTTGGTGGACATCATTCGGTCAGATGAGACTAAAATAAATGTGTTCAGCTCAGAGGGGATCCATCATGTTTGGTGAAATGTCACCCATATGTTTCCTGAATAGCAGTTTTGAAGCTCAGTGTGGAGACTTCGGCTGTAGAGCAATGATGGCCATGCAAAAGTCTTTGGACTGTCCTGTGAGGATACCCACCTATCAGTCAGAGTTGCCACATCCAACAGGAGTATTCTCAATGGACTCCAATACTGTTTTAGTACCAGGCTATAAACATGTTTATTTTTGCTGTAAAGTTGGCCATTTTAACATTGGGGTTTACTGGGACTGATTCACTTTTGAAGCCAGCTTCAAGTAAATGGTAAATGGTCTGCACTTAGCGCGCCTTTCTACCTTAGTGGTACTCAAAGCGCTTTACAATGCGTTTCTCATTCACCCATTCACACACACCAATGGCGACAGACTTCCATGCAAGGGGCTAATCTGCCATTGGGAGCAACTTGGGGTTCAGTGTCTTGCCCAAGGACACTTCGGCATGTGGTGGGGGGGGACCGGGGATCGAACCGCCAACTTTGTGATCAGTGGACAACCCGCTCTACCACCTGAGCCACAGCCGCCCCTAAACAAGCCTTCAAGTGGCCTTTCGCAGAACTGCAGTATGTGGTATTTCCGTGTTGGCTTCATTTTTCAGCCCCAGAGGTTTCTGCTTGCAACAAATGCAGTGGTGGCCTAGTGGTTTGTGTAGCGAACTTGTAACTGGTGGGTCGCCGGTTCGAGTCCCTGGACTGGCAAGAGGTTGAGGTGGGAAAGTGAGAGTGACCGCTTGTCCCAGTCACCACCACTGTGGGCCCTTGAGCAAGGCCCTTAACCCCTGACTGCTGCTGGTCACTGCACCACGGCAGCCCACTGCTCCTACTACATGTATTAGGATGGGTCAAATGCAGAGATGTAATTTCCCCAACAGGATTAATAAAGGTAAAATTATTATTAGGGGGCCAAGCCCGCGGGGCCGGGGGACCGCGTATGCATGCATACGCGGTTCCCAGGACCAGCGTGCTGGGAACCCTATTGTAATCGCTCAGATTTTTATAGTTTTTCACTATTTTTATTTTTCCGTTGGTAAAAGTGGTGCTGCAGGCTAAACCGTGCAAGGTATGGTGGTGCAATTTGGAGGGGTGGTCCAGACCCCTGCTGGCACCTCGGACACAAAAAAACACATATGTCCGCCAGCAGGTGGCGCTATACCAAGGAAAACGCATTTTGGGCTATAACTTCCACACCGTATGGCGCACATTCAAAAACCTTATATCCACAGATTCCCTGAATAGGACTGAATCACCTGGGCTAGGCCACGCCCATTTCCGCCCACAGTTTTTTTCCCGCAAAATGGCCAAAACTGAAAAACCTATTTTTTCGAACTCCTCCTTGGGGTTTTGTCCAATCAGTGTAAAACTTGGCACGTACAGTCTTCAGATGGACCTGATGTAAAGTTATCAAAAGAATTTTGTTTGGTCAAAATATGCGCAAATTATTAACGAGTAAAGTTTTCTAGCTAGCTATAAAAATGCGAACTGTTGCATATCTTGGTCAACATAAATGCTAACAACACCAAATCTGAGATCCTGGGTTGCCATGTGACTGTGGGGTTATGAGCCAAATTTGGATAACGTTGGCCACTAAGGGGCGCTGCAAATATGGGAAATTTATATCTCTTAAATGGCAAGACCGATTTTTACCAAATTTGGTAGGTATGACGCTGGGTCGCTCCTGAGGTCATATCTTGAAGGTCATCACGACTGGTCAAAGTGGGCGTGGCTTATTACAAGATAAACAACAAACATTTATTTCAGCTCAAGTATTATGCTGAGAGCTATGAAATTTACATGGTATATATAGAAGAGCACACAGACCACGCATACCAACAATTGTCCACTAGGGGGCGCTATCACGGGTGAAACCGCATTTTGGCCTGTAACTTTCACATTTTAAATCACATCTTCATAAACTTTATATCCACGTATTCCCTAAGTACAGTGGCATCTTCTGACATAGGCCACGCCCACTCCCACTGCATATTTCTCTTTGTAAGTGACTAAACATCAAAAACCTACTTTTTCGAACTCCTCCTAGTGTTTAAGCTCCATCTGCACGAAACTTTGCACAAAGAATCTCCAGTCTTGCATGATCAAAAGTTATCAAAAGAATTTTGCTACTCCAAAAAATGTGCGAGTCATAAATACGCATTTTTTTCTGCTAGCTAAAAAACACATACTGTTGCATATTTTTGTCGAAGTAAAAGCTATCAACATCAAACTCTATTCACTTGTTTCAGAGATCAACTAGAGGTGCTGTGCCAAATTTGGCGTAAATTGGCCAATAGGGGGCGCTATAAACAGAGAAACATTAAGCAACATGAAAGTTGATTGGATTGGCATGAAAATGACTGAGCATGATGTGGGGTCACTCCCGAGGTCAGCTGTAAATTTTAGTAATGTTTGGTCAAAGTGGGCATGACTTGTTAGGGGGCCAAGCCCGCGGGGCCGGGGGACCGCGTATGCAGGACCAGCGTGCTGGGAACCCTATTGTATTTGTTAAAGTTTTTATTATAGCGTGAAACTTGGCACATACAGTCTTCAGATGGACCTGATCTAAAGTTATCAAAAGCATTGTGTTTGGTCAAAATATGCGCAAATTATTAACAAGCAAATTTTTCTAGCTAGCTATAAAAACGCGAACTGTTGCATATCTCGGTCAATTTACATGCTAACACCACCAAATCTGAGATCCTTGGTTGACATGTGACTGTGGGGGTATAAGCCAAG
The DNA here is from genome assembly GCA_900302755.1 of Chromis chromis. Classification (NCBI taxonomy): domain Eukaryota; kingdom Metazoa; phylum Chordata; class Actinopteri; family Pomacentridae; genus Chromis; species Chromis chromis. Next base: position 19,265 of record OMNN01096833.1, read on the forward strand.
ATTGGCTAATGTTGGCCACTAGGGGGCGCTGCAAATATGGGAAATTTTATGTCTCTTAAATGGCAAGACCGATTTTTACGAAATTTGGTGGGTATGACGCAGGGTCACTCCTGAGACCATATCTTGAAGTTAATCACGACTGGTCAATAGGGGGCGCTATAAACGGTGAAATATCAAGTGACTTGAAAGGTCATCAGATTTGCACGAAATTTGGTGAGCATGATGTGGGGTCACTCCTGAGGCCAGCCATAAAGTTTAGAATTGTTCGGCCAATAGGGGGCACTGCAAATGGGGAATACCTCTTAAATACCTCTTAAATGTATACCTCTTAAATGGCAAGACCGATTTTTACAGATTAAGTATGTATGATGCTGGCTCTCTCCTGAAGCAATATCGAGCCCGTCGTCCTCCGGGGCGGACTTCCGTGGGCTCCGCGGCACCTGGGGGCCGAGTTGCGAGAGGGGCTTGGCCCCCTATCATAACTGCTTGCAGTTCTAGTTATTTTTATTTTTCCGTACATAAAAGTGGTTCTACAGCCTAAACCGTGCAAGGTATGGTGGTGCCATTTGGAGGGTTGGTTCAGACCCCTGCTGGGACCTCGGACGCAAAAAATTACATATGTCTGCCAGCAGGTGGCGTTATATACCAAGGAAAACGCGTTTTGGGCTATAACTCCAACACCCT
>OMNN01096834.1:0-12748 GCA_900302755.1 Chromis chromis
GGTCCCCCTTATGTGGCCAAAAATGCTCTGAACCATTGGGCATGGACAAGAGGACCTCTCAGGGTGTCCTATGGGGTCTAGAACCAGGACTTTGGCAGTGGATCCTTTGGGTACTCAGGCTTGTGCAGTGGGGTCTCTGTCAATCAAACTTGTTCCACTGCATCCTGTTGATGCTTGATCAGAATGGGGTCTAGGAAGTTTGGAGGTCAAATCAACATCTTGGGCCATTGTCATGTTCCTCAACATGTTCCTGATTGTTTGATGTTGTTGCCATGTGGTGGGGTGCATTTTCCTGCAGGGGTAGGCCAATGATATTTGGGATTGCTATTTGCATGAGGGAGTGTGCTTGTTCTGGGACAATGTTTATTTGGGTGTCTAAGTCTCATCAACATGGATGCCAAAATCCAAGGTTTTCCAGCAGAACACCTCGTAGTACCAATATGATCAATGTTATTCACTTCACCTGTCAGTGGTCATAATGTTGTGGCTGATCGGTGTATAAGAATTTAATCTGCTTTTTAAGATTAGGGCTGCATTTATATGATTCTCTGTGTTATTACTTGACAACAGTCTAAAACAATTAATCTCTTCAAAAAATAGTCAGTTATTAAGTTTCTGTTGATAAATTAATTTTATAGCTGTTAAAGTTTAAACATTTGTAACTCATCTTACCGGACTGCATTGTTTCCTTGTTCTGGCTTGGAAGTCAAATCGTCGGTCTGCGGAAACAAGACAATGGATGTTTATTCATTTAACCATTAAAAGTCCCCTTGCAAGCCTTTAGTTTAATTATTTTATGCTTCTAACTCACCAGCAGCCATTCGTGTGTGAGGTTTGAGGGAATAAGAAGTGTTTGTCGCTGTCCCATGGGCAAGGAGATTGTTTTTATCACTTCAGGGCTGCCTATTGAAACATTGATTTGTTCTGATTCAAACATGAAGTAATCGGCACTGGCCTACAAAACAAACAATGGGATGAAGCAGAAAACATATTGGTATATTAACACGTACGTAAACAGTGTTTTGGAGTGTGTGCAGCTTATTTTCACTTGATTTCAAACATTACAGTCCTAATTTGCAAAAAAAATAAAATATAATGGGTGTTAATAATAAGATGACATACCGAAGTTGCAGGAAGATCCTGTATCTCATTACCAGGCAACCTGACTGTAACTGCATTATTGCCCATGTTAAGTAATTTCAACTGACTCTGGGTGGTGGATGGAAAGATGGGCAATGTTTTCTGAAAAAAGGTCAAAGTAAAAATGAGCCATTGATTGGATATAGAGTTTGTTTTGAACTTTATTGTAAGTTTGAAATAAATGAATCTGTGAACAGTTGTTACACATTGTGTTATACTTACATCGATCTCAATCTGGACTACAGCAGCACAGACAAAAGCTATAGCAGCCAGAAGCATCCCCACTGTCATTCTCTTCAAAGGTCTGTTGAAATGGCATCAAGCTCTGTTACTGATTTGTACAAAATTCTGTAAAATTAAATTTTTTTATCACAGAATTTTCAACATTAAGATTCATATTACGGGGTTGATTCCGACTGTGTAGAAATACTCTGATCCTCTGCTGAGGTATCCAAGCTTTAGCTCTTCCTTTGCAGGCTTTTTTATTGTGAGATAAACAGAGGCTTTTAAAGCTGTGATGTCTTGCGGGAAGCTGATTTATACATCTCTCAAGGCCAAATCTGAAGCTACAGCCAGCAGCCAGTTAGCTTAGCACAGCGGTTATTACAATAAGCGTTGAGATCACCGTTGTGGCCACGGCCCAAAAAGCATTTTCCTATCAGACTACTATTACAAAAGAGATGGCTGGAAAAGTTTTTACAGGACACTTGAAACTACAAAAAGGTCATTTATTATTCTTTGTATTATGAACTTCTAAATTATGTAGATTTTATTATGTAAAACTTCCGTAGAACCTAGAAAAAGTTATTTCATTTTTACATGTGAATTTTCCAAAATGTCAGACCTGTCCTTTAAACATTTTTGCAGCTAAACAGAGCTTATCTATAATGTTAAACTTTGAAAGTCATAAATCAGCAACTGTCAAGGTAAATGTCTTTCAATAACCTAATGATGTTATCCAATAGCCATACAAAACACTGACAGATACTGTATATGTCTCATGGCTGTTTCACTTACGTAAAGTTCAGGCCACATTTTTTGATCAGAGGGTATATTACACTGTCCATAATAGGCACCAGAGTCAGGATCAGGATGGGGTTGACAGTCTTTCCAAAACACAAATTGCAAAGTGAGTATCCTCTCAAATAACGTGCAGTACATCAAACTAACATGACAAAGTTCCTTTAACTTACCTGCATCTGATCAGGCTGTATAACCAGGGCACCCTGCAGACATAAAGAAAGTAATATACCTTGAACACAACTACTTAAGCGAATTTAAAATAATATTTATAGCTGGTTTGATCAGCACACTTACAAAATTTCCATCCATTGTGGTGGCTTGCAGAGTCCATCTTGAACCCTTTAATAGAGATGCAATATTTAGTTCCACTTCCAGCAGGCGATGTTGCCTTTTAAAAGACAGACTAACTTTACGGTACCTTTTGGTCAAATAGGGTCCAGAACATTGGCAGTGGGATGTATAAAAAGAGGACCTTCAGCACCATTTTGATTTGAGCGATGAGGAGTTTCTACAGGAGAGGCAGACGGAGTATGAGCAGGCACCATTGAAGAAACATCTTGTTATGAGACTTTAGAGAATCAAATCAAATGAAACTTACATCATATCTTTCCTCTGCCCAGTCCATCCAGTGCTGCCTCTTTGGGAATCGCTTGCTTCTGTGCCTGTAGCGGTTTTTAATGGCAAACTGATTCAGAGAAGAGCAAAGTGAAAGAGAAATATGTTTTTAGAATCACCTACAGAACCATGCAGTTTATGGTTGGTACACATTAATGCAAAAAGGTTGATACAAATGACTTACCCCAATACATTTACACACATCCAACATGATGTTTCCCTCTGGTTCAGCTTTGTAGTACATACCACTTCCAACAATAAACACCACTGTTAGGGAACAACACAGGCACATTTTTAAATACACAATTTATGTGCCAAACCTTTATATTTCTGTTTATTCTAAAGAATAAGTCTCCAAATTGTTTATACGTACAGAGTGCGACCACCATCAGTGCTGCAGGGACACCGAAGGCCAGAGAATAACAACTTTGTTTACTGTTGATGCCACACTCTTGAGCTGCAGATGGAGACAAACATCTTCCATTCAGCTACAGTTTCAATTTGACTCAAGGACTGTTATTACTTATTGTTGCATGTTCATGGCACTGTGCGTCATAAACTTTATGCCACGCTCATATCTACCTCTGAGGATGGGAGTGATAATGGTAGACAGGAGACTTCCACCGTTGATGCACAGGTAGAATACAGAGAAGAAAGTTCTCCTTTGCTTGTCCTGCACAGAAAGGACAAGTTGGTGAGCGTTTATCATGCAGGTTGTGCAATGCTGAATATGATGAGTAACCAAATGTACAGTGAAGTTTTATTTAAGATGACATGGCTCAAGGGGTGATAATGTCTGTCCAGTATGAAATAACAACTACTGAATGAACACACCATCATTGTTCTCAGAGGATGAACCCTAGTGATTTTGGTGACCTTTTCTCTTGCACCAAAGTGAGGTTAAGATTTGTTATCATGTCTCAGCAACTTTCGGATGGACTTCCGAACAGCTTCAGTAGGAGGCGACTGGACATGACTAATGCCCCATTAACAGCCCAAGATCACATGCCTCGAGGTGTGAAGGATTTTGCAACAGGTCAGGATGACTCAAGATGTTTATCTTGGTAAAACTTTGTTGGGATAGATCTCAAGACGGCATTATAAGTACCTGATAATTGGTGCCCCCCCCCCTCTGTTTACAGAAGCTGTTCCATTTGTCTTTTGTCTTTTCCCTTAGACCGTTTGAGGGAAGACAGTTCAATCAATGAGATATGGTTGTGTTATGCTAATAGTTGAAAATGTAGCCTCAGGCCGCTAACCTCAAACAGAGATGGGAAGCGGACTTTAGACTCATTTTTTTCTAATCGACACTCCCAGATTTTTTTCAGCCCAAGTCAACACTGTTTTATCTTACTACACAGAGCTCCCACTGCAGTCACAAAAAGCTTTATACAACTTATGCAATAGTACTACGTGACATTTTGAAACAAGCTTTGATGTGCAAAATTGATAGAATTCCCCACCACCATCAGGCAAAAAATTTGACTTAATCTGGTTGTATGACTTATGATAAAATATCTGCAAAACTAACAACATTGCAATCAGCCTCAGCTAAGTTGTGTCTACGTATAGCTTCACAGAATTTGATAGAGGACAGAAGAAAGCAGACAAAAAATTAGGGGAAAGGGGAGGGATTACATGCAATAAAAGGCTTGAACTATGAGTGTTGCAATGACATGTTCAATGTCTCAATCGACGGCAAAGGTTAAAAAATTAGGGGATAAGAGCTGCAGAGAGGTGATATTCTAACCTGGTGGTCACTAAATTGGTCTCCACCAAAGGCAGCCACACAAGGTTTGATGCCGCCGGTGCCCAGAGCGATAAGGAACAGACCCACCATGGACAATGCACTGAATGTGAGGAAGAACAAGTGCGTGAGCAGGGTGCACTGTATAAACGTGACAGAAACTTCTGCATCCTGGACTATGACTCTGCTATTTATGTCTGTAGCAGAATAGAAACCCACACATGAAAGGTCATGTTGTTTGGTGTCCCGTCTCCGTCCGTGTCAGTGATGTCATGGATCGCACTGACCGCCATTGCAACCTGGCCAATCGCATAGACGACGGACAAGTAGATGATAGTCCTGCGGGAGGAAGATTGAAAGACAGAACAGTGATCTTTTGTCCATGTTAAAAATAAACATTTTGCATTTACAATCCTACAACCAGAAACATGCATTTAAATGTAGGTATATAATTATACCAAATTAGATATGTAATATTGATTGATTTTTTCATATTGTAATCTTAAAGTGATTAATTATTATCCATCTAATAAATACAGTAAAGTAATGTGTAATATTTCCCTCTAAGTAGGAAAAGCAAAAAAATGGATACTCCAGTAGGTACCCCAAAATTGCATTTAAATACAGTATGTGTATCTACTTTCTGACATGGAGAAATAGACATCTAAAATAAAATAACAGTACAATTCAAGGCAGTGGAACCTGAGGCAGCCACTCACTTAAACTTTCCCAGCCAGGAGTCGGCCACAATGGCCCCGAGGATGGGTGTCAGGTAGCAGAGAGCCACAAAGGTGTGGTAGATGGAGGTGGCCAAGTCATCATCCCAGCGCAAGAAGTACCTAAAGTACAGCACCAGCACGGCTGCGGACAAGCAGGGGAAATTGCCTCTTTTTATTCCACGTCAACTGCACAGTGCTGCAGTTGCGGCTCTCACATATTAGCATGTGTGGTGCCATCAGATTGACAGTTTGTGGTGTTAAGCACCATTTTGGATTTTTCCTCAAATATACGAAAACACAGACTGTCTGATCGTATTATGCATGAAATAACATTGCTGTCCAAATTCAACAACAGAATAAGCAGTCTGTTATACTATAATTAAGGTTTAGGCACAAAAAATGACCAGGCTAAGTTTAGGGGAAAATCCAGTTTTGGGTTCAAGGTTAGAGAAACTGTCTTGGATAGATGTCTGATTTATTGTGGTCATAATTGCAATGGTTCTAGAAGATGTTCTCACCTCGCATTCCATAGTAGGAGAACCTCTCGCAGAACTCATTCACAACAATGAAGAAGATGCTAATCGGGTAGCCAAATACTTCTTTGCTCTGATGAAAAAAACAGCAACACACAGTCTTCATACAGCGGAGGAGGTATTTAATCATTATTTATTAATCACAAAAAAACACTGATCTTACCATACGTAAGCATGAAAAGAAAAAGTACTTATTCTACATAATGCAGAATGGCCCCTGTCAGTATTAATTACATTCACATGTAAGCAGTTTTTTATGTTGGTTAGACTGGGACCAACATAACATAACGTACTTTTGGTTAATTTAATCTCATCAATGAATTATATTCTTATAAAACTGACATGTTTTATAATACAAGTAAATAAATCTAAAATTCACCAGCTGTGAACTAAATGTAGGAAAGAGAAAGTAAGTTTCCCTCTGCCATGTAGTGAAATTGAGGTACAGTAGCATAAAATTGGATTAAATACAGAAAGGACCTAAAAATGATACTTAATACAGTGATTCAGTGAAGTAGTAATACAGTGAACATATAGTAGTATATTGAAATCATAGTTTCTTTGTTCCTATTAATTATAAATTACTCTCACTGTACAATTAGAAAAAAAGTGTTACTTTACCGTTCCTTTGTTCTCCTTCTTTGTTTCGGGATCCTTTTTATCTGAGTGCAAGATAATTTAAATAAAAAGAGTCCACATAAAAAGACACACATACAGTAGCCTATTAATTGCCTCCATGTTGTATTTTGTTCAAATCTCTTTCTTCCAGTGTTTCAGAATGAAATACAGAAACATTAAATGCATGGATCTAGTGTTTTTTTGGTTGTCTTGACTTCTCCCTCAGCTGTCTGCACTATCTGGACTAGAATATTTGCTTTCTATACATGTAAAAGGAAGAACAGACACACAAAAAAACAATCGTTTGTTATCTCACCTGTCATGATGTCTAATTAACGAGGCTGCTGCCTGCTTTCTGCTGCAGCTTGATATTCCTTTGAGGTTCTTGCAGAGAGCAGCTGATAATATGTCCTTCCCTGTTTCCTAGTAGGAGTGGGAATGGCTCACATATTATTGCTTGTTATTAGCCCTTGATCTGTCTTTCACACTGCTGACTGCATTGCTTTTATGATGGGTGGGAACACGAGATACAGGAGATAGGAAGTCATGTATGTTCAGTTCATAAAAAGCTCCCAAGAACGCTAGAATTCAACCAAATATGAGAATAACACAAGATTAAATGAGCAAAAACAAATAAGGCGTGCAAGTGCAGAGAAATGAGTGTATTTTATTTCAAAGATAAGCATAGGGAACATCTCTGTTTACAGCAGAACAGTGACTTTTATGTTAAATAAAGATTAAAAAAACATCGCTGCCCAAATATAAGACAATTTTCTTGAACATTTCAATAAAACACAAAATGGTAAAAGCTTCATATTACTTCCAACAGTAGGCGTAGTGTCTTTTTTCCACACCTCATCACTTTGGCAAGAAGGTGAACATAATCTTTACAGTGTATGAGCCCCACACAGCAAGATGCTTTGCAAATATTGCACACACTCCTTTTTCTATATACATTAATAAACAACTTGGAATACACGTTTTTTGTATGCAATGGCTTTAAATATTTAAAAACTCTCCCATCCTAAGACATTGAAGTGATTTAAGGTTAAATGCCAACATTGGAGGCCCTTTTTGCAAAATTGCGTTTTTGTAGAAATATAACTTCATGTACAGGGAGATGAGTGTCAATGTATGCAGCATATACTGTTCATCAAGACATCAATACAGTGGCTTATAAAAGAGGACTGTACATTTAAAAAATAACACAATGTGAAATACTTTCAAAATAAACAAAAACGGGCTGTTGAGAGGGGTGTGGGTGTAATGTAGTGACATGCATATCAAAAAATCCCAACAGGAATGTCTCCGTGGAAAACACTGCTCAGTCTTTTCAGGTAGAATCAAGTGAAGACAACAGTATGTCTGTCCATAAAGCAGGAACAAAGTCTGTGTCCCGTCACCTCTGCTGTCTCACTTCAGTTCTGTCACATAAAATTAAACTGGCCACCCCCAGCGCAGTCACCAGGCCCTGTGTATATATTAAATAGGTCCAGTGCCTCGATCATGGTGGACTGAAGGGGGCCAAACAGCAAAAAGAAGCAGAGAGTTGTATGTGCTTCCATCAGTTTCCCCCGTTAAGCTGACTGAAGCAACAATATGGCATCACTGGCATGGCCTGGTTGGCGAGTAAAAGGAGGGCTCGGAGGTCAAGGCAGACCAGCATCATACCACCGAGGATGAGCTGGGGATGCCCTGGATGGTGGCACTGGTCGGCGTGCCGCTAATGGCGTTAAAGATGTGAAGCGAATCCGGAAGAACGCTCTTCATGCCATCTTCAACTGGACTGATCTGTAAGGAAGAGAGTTGGAAACAGTCACAAATACATTTTGGATTCCTAATATGTTTTGCAAGCCATGCCCATTTTTGGAGGCACACTAATTATCTTTTTTGCTGACAGTTGATGAGAAAATTGATACCACCGATCAGGCATAACATTATGAGCACCTGCCTAATATTGCGTTGGTCCACCTTATGTGGTCAAAAATGCTCTGAACCTTTGGGCATGGACAAGAGGACCTCTCAGGGTGTCCTATGGGGTCTGGCACCAGGATGTTGGCAGTGGATCCTTTGGGTACTCTGGCTTGTGCAGTGGGGCCTCTGTCAATCAAACTTGTTCCACTGCTTCTTGTTGATGCTTGATCAGAATGGGGTCTAGGAAGTTTGGAGGTCAAACCAACATCTTGTCATGTTCCTCAAGATGTTCCTGGTTGGTTGATGTTTTTGCCATGTGGTGGGGTGCATTTTCCCACGGGGGTAGGCCAGTGACATTTGGAATTGCCATTTGCATGAGGGAGTGTGCTTGTTCTGGGACAATGTTTATTTGGGTCTCCAAGTCTCATCAACACGGATGGCAAAATCCAAGGTTTTCCAGCAGAACACCACATAGTACCAATATGATCAATGTTATTCACTTCACCAGTAAGTGGTCATAATGTTGTGGCTGATCGGTGTATACTGTTTCAGTGACTCAATATACAGTATGACCCATTACTAAACTATTGTACTCACTACTTAGAACAGCAGAATTAAGTTGGAGAATATTGTCTGAGAAATAGTAGGGTTTTTTGTTACTAATTCAAAACTAAATTAAATGTGTCTCCATATCAACAATGATGAAAAGAATGGTCATGTAATGTAACGTGTTGTCTTGCTTACTGAAACACATTTGCTCACATGGTGGCTGGCATGCTGTGCAAAACATGGAAAATGTGAGACAACAGAAAAAGGTAATTCCGTCAGGTGTTTAAAACAAGTGACACCATTACATTTCTCGTGTCACATGAGTTTTATTGTCGCATTGCCCACAATATTTTCCCCCGCCAATGACATGTTTTGTTCTATTACAGTTAGAAAGGCAGGGGATGCATTTCACAAATAATGTTATATACTACACAATGTATTTTCTTGAACATTCAAAATGTAGTAAAGATATAATAGATGTGCTCAGAGACATGGGTATGGTAATGTGTAAAAAATATGAAGCTACAGAAGCGATAGTAACACACTTAGTAAGACGAGGCATAGATCCAAGCAGTATCCTTTCGGCTTTGTAAAATAAATGACAGTTCTGAATAGCACTGTTCGCCACCCCCGTGCCCACATGACAAATGCTGTATAAGAAATTAATTAATATTTTGTGTAATTACAAAAGAAAGAGGGCAGATGTGTTAATTGGCATTATTTCCTCTCCGTGCTTTTTATAAAAAATACATGTAAGCAGGTTTACATTTGTTTTAAAATGTGTGTGTGTTGTAAAATTAGTTGCAAATTAGCTGTAATCTGTTGGATCCCTGGTCGTTAATTATAATGACAGCATTTATTGGTGCTTTTATTGTATTATAGTTTGTTTCTTGGATTGTTCTGTCTGTATTTGCTTATGGAGTTTTGTGTTTGCTGAGTTTGTATCCATGCTACTCCTTATGTATTTACTGTAGAGCTCTTTTACATCTTCCAGGAACAGACAAATTAGTTTATTCTTTATATCCCGCAGAGTAGTTAAAATAGAATAAGACTAAGAACAAGAATAAAACTGTCAACCACACAAAAAAAGTATGAACTTGACGTTTCACAGAGATTAAGAAAGGCTAAAGGCTCTGACCATTCCAGTTTGCTTTTTTTCCTCCGGCAGAGTTACAGTACCGCAGTTCAATGCAGTTATCCCCTGCTGAGATATAATCACTTGACACAGAGTGCGCCATACTGTGCTTGCAGAAAAAAAGGCCACATATGTAACCGCCATGAAAGCTCAAAATGTCACCATTCATCATTCTAACCTACTGTATATGTTAAATTTTTTTTATGAGATATATTGCATGCATTTACCAAAACTCAAACTCGAGCTGAAAATAATTCACAAATTTCTTTCCAAATTGGTGTCAAACCCGGGCGACTTTGCATGAGAATGACAAGGGTGTGGCCTAAAGCTCAACTTATTATGTGTTTTTTAAATGAAAAAAACAACAACTATCCACTGTATAATGGGTATCCATTATCAGCTTATGAATGGTGGATTTATGTCAACCATTTCTGTCATTTAATGGGGAGGACTGGGAAACAATTGGGCACGAGGCGAGTGAAGACAGTTTCCCCAGTGACCGTGCTGCCTGCACCAGTCTGGACCATCAGTCGACATCAAAACAGAGTCTCCCATTTGCTTATCTTCGGCAGGCAGCAGGCCTACCATTCACTGAACAGTTGCTGCTGCTGCCCACCCTCATTTAATGACATTTGTTATTTCAATTCCACTCCAAACAGTTTCCTCTTCAAGTTTAGCAGGGGGAAAGAGGCGAAGAGCAGGGAACAATCTCTGCCTTTTACATTAGGATATTGACTTTCCGTTTGCTCAGTCTGTGGCAGGGATGCTCTGTTCTGACTCTGTTTCTCGAGTTTTTTTCTCTCTCTCTCTCTCTCTCTCTCTCTCTCTCTCTCTCTCTCTCTCTGTTTGGTGTTGAGCAAAACTGGGCTGTCAGAAGCTTAAGTTCCCATTTTTATTTAAATGTTCTGTTTCTACAGGGCCGGAAACCCTTTTCACCCTGTCAAAAATACATTCACTTATATATTACTGTACTGAATATAAGAGTTTCTTTACTCATTGAATTGATTTGTATTGTTCATACAGCTTTGCTATGTTTTTATTTAAATTGTGATATCAAGAAAGACTGGTCCTATTCTAGAAACAGATGCACATGATGCAGGATCTGCATTATTACTGACATGCAGACATACAATTAAGAGATGTAGCATTAAAATATTAGATCGCCTAAATGTAGTCAAAGTGATTTTCAGATGAATTACAGCTAAAATATCACGCCATTCCTCCCTCGCTTTTAATCGCGTACCGTGCTTCCCATGATGTGCAACTGTGCGATGGGACACTGCCGCCAGGATTGCTTACATGTGGGTTTTGGGATAAACTTTGCATTTCTGGATTAGCTTTGACATTAGTGAGTGTTAAACGCTTTTGGTTCTGGATTAAATTGTTCCCTCATTCAACTCGTACATTAATATCAAATGTGTAGCATTACCCCGATAGAAGTGGCATTAAGAGCTTAGCAAATTTGCCCAGAAAAGACCAAATTAATGACCGCTGCGCAGACTTACTCTTTTTTTTTTCATTTACAGTACATTAAAGGGATTTAACTAGAATATGCATATTGATGAATGACGACCAAGCCTTGCTCTTCATCTGAGCTCTAGATTTTTTGTGCAGCTTTGATATCGATACATTATTATTTTTAATATAACACACCATGATGAGAGAATTGCAGTCACACATTCCCTACCTTTATTTGTCACGCCAACACAAATTTAGTTGTTCCATCTCTCATTTACCCCTGTAAGCACTTTTTGATATAAACAACCAGCTTCTGGCTTTCAAAAATAAGTTCATGAATGAGGCTGATGCCATTAAGAATGGATGACAATATCAGACACCGCTGGTAACTGGTAATAATATGTTTCTAAAAGGGAAATCAAAAGTTGAAAGGGACAGGACATCTAAGGCAAAGTTTAAAAAAAAATAAATGAAAAAGGGTTTATTATTAATGGATTGAGGTTACTGTGATAAATTATGTAAAGAAAAGTTTGATAGTCTGCGACAACAGCATATGTTGCATGGATAACCACTAGAATGCACTTCGGACAGAATAAAATGCTCCTGTTTTCTTCTGCTACATCTTTACAACAACACAACAAGTCTTTATTAAGAACTCTGTGAGGCTGTACTCAAACACAGCTAAATGCTAATATCAGCAGGGCACTTTTTTTCTGTCAAATGCCCCCTGCCCAGCATGCTGGGGGCATGCCAAGGCATTTTGGCACTTCTAAATGGGGCGGGATCAGAAAGAATACATTACCATACATTACAGGTAGACATGTTAGAGGTTGCGACCATCCGGGCCAAATTCACTCCCTTTCAACGTAGGGCTCTCCCCATCATGACAGTTTGGGAACCCTGCCGAGAGTTGTTGTTTTTTTTTATCCCCCCAGAGGAAATTTTGTTTTCCAAGACTTTTAGAGATCAAAATGTGAATCCAGCAGCGCAAATATAATGTTAAGTGCAGATTGTGTCTCTCTGAAGTCAAATTCACTTGAATTCATGTTATCTATCAACAATGATACACAACATTAAAGCGCTATTATATTGATTGCAATGGTGGTTTTTAATAAGAATTCAGCATGGTGCCATACAATATAAAGGTCTAACAAATGTTTAATTAAAAAAATGATCTTGGACCAAAAATTCCAGGTTTTTCATTCATTTTATTTTATTTTTAATTATTTTAATTTTCATTCCAGCTAGATCTGAAAGATTTATGTGTGAAAAAAACAAACAAACAAACAAAATCTGG
>OMNN01096835.1:7934-22131 GCA_900302755.1 Chromis chromis
AATTTATTTTATGTCTGACGTATCTATTTATTTAACAGAAAGTATCTTGTATTATTTATTTATTTATTTACTAGAGATACACCATTAAATATTTTTTTTATTATCATAGATTTACCATTAAATTAAATAGGCCATGAATAAAAAAAACCCCAGAGAAAATGGCTTTAAAAAAAATAAAAAAAATACGGAAATAATATTTAAAAAACAGAAAAGTTTATTTATTTTTTTTTTACTAGAAATATGCCATTAAAAATAAAAATGTCTATAAAAAATATAAAACCGAAACTATGTAGTCACCATTAATATACAGACTTTTTATTTACTTTTTAAAGTGTGGACACACTATTAATAACAGATAACAGTTTTTTAAGTCTGAGTTGTGAGCTGCTAATACATGTTCTGTTATTTTATGGATGGTCCAGGTTTACACATCAGCTGTGGAAAGTGTTCTAACTTTCTTCATCAGTTTGGCTCAGCAGCCTGACTGATGTTGATATTAATGCACTAAATGGTTAAGACTGCATTTAAATCCACTCTCTTATCATGTTTCTTTAATTCATAAAGTTTCTCTTCACTGAAATTGTCTGAACATGGTTATGGATGATTCTCACCCAGGATCTTTGAACAAATTCAGTCTGCTAGCAGGTATCAGTAGATTCTTTGGCTGCTGGATGGATTATCATAAAACTGGTAACATATTCATGTCACCTTCAGGATGAATTATAATGACGTTGGTAACTTCTCCTCTAACACCACCACCTGCTGTGCCTGTGTTTTAACCTCACCTTTAATATTCATTTCATTTTGTACATTTAAATATGTATATTTATACAATGGTTTTATTCATATGCTCTGATGAATGCTGCACTAGCAGCTCATGATGGCAATCATGTAAATCAGTTTTTCCTTCTGCAGAATTAATAAACATCACAAATTAGGACTTAATTCTGTTTGTTTATAAGAAAGACATCATCTACTGCAGGGGTGCCCAATCCTGGTCCTCGAGGGCCACTATTCTGCATGTTTTAGATGTTTCCCTCTTCCAAAACACCTGATTCAAAGGATCAGCTCATCATCAAGTCATCAAATCACGTGTGTTGGAAGAAGGAAACATCTAAAACACGCAGGATATTGGCCCTCGAGGACCAGGATTGGGCACCCTGATCTACTGTAACGAAGGGATGCTTTGCTTACTTTGCTACAGAGGGGACACTCTTGTCTCGGAGCACCGATGTTGGAGCAGCCGCTGCTCCTGGTCTCTCTGAGGATCTGTGCGTGCTCAGTAAAGTCTCCCAGCACCCTCTGGTCTGGATATCCTGAGCTCACATGAGGACTCGACCACACTGTTGGTGTGAGAAGGTGAGAGTCGACTTTCTCCACTGGGGTGAAAGTTTTTGAGTGGACAGGACTGCAGGGCTCAGAAGATCTAGAGTCTGAGAACACAGAGAGAAAACATGGAGTGATACACTTCATCATCAGACTCACTGGAGAAGTTATAAATCTCTTGTTTCTCGTCTGCTTTGAACCCATCGCTGCTACATGCTATGAATTGTAAAATGTATTAAGTAAAGTTGTTTAGGAAGTGTTTCATTCTGTTTTAGAGGCATGCTTGTGATACAAGGCTAAACAAACAAAATATCACCCACCATAAGATTTGGGACTATAAGGCTGAAAGTGCACATTTCCATGAGAGCGGTTGGCAGCAGTGAGGTCCTGCTTCAACAATACAATGGAAATTGCCTTATCAGGTGTTTCTTCTGCTGAGTTTTCCAAGGAGGAACCCCAGGACCCTGTCTGTTTGTCCAGCTGGCTGAACATCGATGGGGTCAATCCAGGACTGGAGCTTCTAGCTGCAGGCCGGAGGTGGTGCAGCCCTCCTCGCTTCACCAAGAAAGAACGAGGCATCACTCAGGAGGGGAGGAAGACCTGCTCTAAACCTGCATCAGTTATCTAGAGGATGAAACATAAAACAAGTTACAGTTATGCTTAATTTTCCTCATACAATTAGATACAGCATTTGTAGATGCTCTTGGTCTCTCTAAGGAAAAAATTAACCAGGTGAAATAATAATTAATTTTTTATTTCTGTGTACCATTTTTTTGATACACTTTTTGCTGAAAACATGTAATATAATGAATAACCAAAGATATTTGTACTTCCCAAAAGAGGGCAGCAGAACTGTACTTCAATAATACTTCCTCCTTGAATCTGTATATACTGTAAAGCAGACATGGGCTAGTAATATCATAAAAGGTAGAACATTTTTTGTTGACTACATGTAATAATAATAACAATAATAACAATAATAATAACAATAATAGTAGTAGTAGTAGTAGTAATGTGACCTTTTTACTCCAGTAATTGCAATTTACATTTAAAACATTAGATGTTTTGCATCCAATATTTATATGACTTCTACAGACATATAACAAAAATTAATAAATGTTACCTGTAGATGTCCTAAAACACCTGATTTACTTCAGCTGTCTCAGACTGTATGTAGAACTGTGATGTTTAGGTCTCAACAGATTCTTCAAATTCTAAACCACATCATCCTGAATCCAGTCTAGACGAGGATTTCTCTGATTAATGTTCCCTTCAACTGATGATTTTGATCAGTTTACCAGCAGCAGAGGATTAATTGGCATTTAAGTCCAACTCAAACTAAAGAATCTTTCCCCCCCTCTTTAGTCTTTTAAACTCTATTCGACAAACTGCAAAAGCCAGGAGCGAATATTTAACAAGAAAGGCCAGAGATGGTTTTTCTAGCAGAAGAATGTCTCTGAGTTCACAGTAGAAAGCAGCCCGAATGTGACTTAATCTGACATTTGGGCTTAAAGTTCCCACGAACGAGTTTTGTCATAACAGTCACATCAGAATTGCCACAATATCACACTGACAGATGTGAGGGAGTGTGCAGTGGGGGAGGTCAGTGAGGAGGACGAAGGTGTTAGTTCACATCGCAAAAAGCAAAAAAAAGTAACATTTTTGTGGCTTGTTCAGACATTTTTTTTCCAAAAGCAGCAAACCATAGTATAAAAAGACTTAAACTATGAGAACAGTAGTTAACATTTTAGATATTCTATCTTTTGTTGCATGTTGCATGATTGAACCCAGTGACTCAGAAGTGCTTTTTACTTACTTAAAAGTAGAAATACAACAATTTAAAAAATACTCCATTACAAGAAAAAGTCCTGCAGAATAGTAAAGTGCATAAGTATTACCAGCAAAATGTGCTGGAAGTATCACAATTAAATACTTCTACCACAGATAAATGACCCCTGTGTCTGATTTATTATTACACATTACAAGATCGCCAATGCTCATAGTCCTAAAACAGTGTATAGATATAATTTTATTGTTATTGCTAGATGAAGTGGAGCTGCTTTTAATGGCCATAAATGCAGGAAATTTAGTGATGTGGTTCCCAACCTGGGGCAGAGGCCCTTCCAAAGGGTCGCACGATGAATCTGTGGGATCGTGAGATTATACGGGGGAAGAAAAACTAAACTTTGATACACACATTTATGTTTATATTTTGGACTGCCACATATCTTTGTTTTCTTCGTGGAATCTGGAATAATTTTAGCTTTTTGAGCCTCGAACAAGTATTTATTGAGAACTTGAGACTGATTGCAATCAACCACGGACAAACATGGCAACAAAACTTTGCACCGTCTCACAGACATCTTCATCAATGCATTTTATATTGTAGGCTTATCATGTTTTTTTTTAATAGCAAATCTTAAACTTAAAAGAAACTACAGCTGTCACACAGATCAGTGTTTACAGTATACAAATGGAAATACTCAATTATGAGTAGTTGAAAATGAAACATTACAGTATAACACTTGAGTAAATGTACTTCCCACTACTTTACAGTTACCTACATGTTATTAAGTATTTATCCTTAAAATGCTTTTTTCTTTTCATGAATGTAAATTCAGTCACACAGATAATAAAATGACTATTATCACCTTATTGAAACCAAGCCCACTTCTGGAAATCGCTTACGTGCTGGTCTACAACTGACTTGATGATTCGTTGCTTTTGAAAAACTTGATTAAGAGAGAAGACTTCATCTTTCAAGCTATTTAATGGAGGTTTTAGAGTGGTATTGAAGTATAAATGTGCTGATGTGTGCAAACATCTCTTATTCTTTTACTATACACAATGTAAATTAAGCTATAAATAAAGCTATACAAATACTATTTTCATTTGTAGACTTCTGCATAAATACATTTTGGCTTTTTGGTATTGTTTAGTTCAATAAGATGACATGCTCAGACTGATATTGAATATTAAATTGAAAAGCACAATATGGACATTTAAACAAAAAATTGGATCTGAACATGAAATGTAATCTGTAAATGTAGCCTCAATGTTGCCTGTTGCTCATTTTGCTTGCACACGTCCTGTGAAATGTGGGCTGACATACAAAATGCTGTTTGTCCAATCAACTGAACGCAATCAACTCTTATCACGATACTTTCATAAAGGAAAACCATATAACCGGGAACATTCATATATTAGATTTTTGAGAATTTGTTTTGAGAATGAGTTTGTTGTGTGCAAATCAAAGATGAAGTGAGCTTGTAATACTATAAAAAATGTCAATTACAGAAAAGCACAAGTGCTAAACGCTAAAACGGAGACCAGAGGTGCTTTAGTCGTGAGAGTTTTGCTTATAAACTGTAATATTCACCATAAAACAACATGAGAAGTGACTTGCATCATAAGGAGGTCAGTCATATGTTTCTTTATGATAAAGAAAGAGGATGATTCACATAGCCATATGGAAATAATTGCTAAGCGGTGTGATTGTTGTCTGAATTCAAAAGAAAAATCTCTAAGTAGTATCAAGCAGTAGTGAAAAGGTTATCAAGAAAATGAATCTACAATCTACAAACAGAATTAAATATGCAAATACTCACCGAATTTCACATTCCACCAGAGCTCCTTAGCATCAGACAGAAACTTCACACTATTACTTTAACTGAGACGAGCCTTATATGAAGTTAGAACAGACACATGTGAGGTCATTGCGCTCTGAGGTGGGTTGTGAGAGGATGATGATCTCTGATGCGACCAACAAGGAAGTGTTTGAGCTCTGACACCTCTGAACCGACTCCAACCACACTGCTTCCTCACACACAAACCCAAACACTGCACACTCGCAGCAGCACACAATCTGTCCAGCTCTGCGTTATCTTTTTTTTACAAAATAGATGTGCAAATTGGGGATATGTTGCAGTGGTGCAGAAACATCCTCTTGGGAAGACAGATAAATCAGAGTAGAGAGGAAGTGAATGGACAACTGTGCTGCAAATTCTTTAGAAAGTGTTGACACACTGTGTTGACACAGTTGCGTTGCAAAATAGACCACTGAGGTCAACATTAAAAGAAACTCGCTGATGCAACAGTAGATTCTCTTCTATCGAATTCAGTGAAAACATATAGAACATCAATGAGGAAGAGACACATGAAGAAATATGTATGACTTTAAAACTGCGAGAAACCTGTAGGTGTTCTGCGAATGATTCTGTTTTAGCTTGTCAATTGTTGTGTCCTGTAATCTGCTAGGTGATTGCAGTTCATGTTCTATTTATTTTCAACAAATAGTGTGAAAATAACAAACTAACAATGAAATGATCACAATATAGTGTACTCTAAACCTGTTCCTCTGTGACAAATAGAGTTCCAGTGTTGTTCGAAAATCCTAAAACACATAATGAGACTGATTGTTGCACTGGCTGATGTGTCCCTACGCTAGGATGAACACGATTTCTACTGATTTCTATTGACTTACATCCTTAGGTTAAGCAAACCAAGGGACAATGAATGCAACCCAAAAACAAAGAAAAAACTGTAGCCCTCTAGCTGCTCACTGGATAATCCAAAACAACAAAAGAATACGTGCTCTGCTTGACCTGCTCTAACCTTACCTGACCAAACCAAAAATACATTTGGGAGAGGCACTGTTAAACCTAGAGAGTAGTATAAGGAGTTAAGAGAATACTCCTGTGCAGACATGCACACAGCCAGCTACAGACACCACAGATGTGTGGTTGTTGTTATCATGCTACTTTTCTGGTCTGCTTGGAGCACTCAGTTCCATACACGCACTGAAGTTTGTATGTATGTATTCTGTGCATGAACATTACTGCAGAGGATGTGCACTACTGCCCTTCTAGAGTAGTTTTGTTTTCGCTGTACATGGACAACTGCAAAGGTGTCTAGTGGACTCTTGCAAACATGACATTATGTCACATCGACCCTACATCAGGGTCTACTCCTACTCAGATTTCCATAGAACCTCTAAAGGAAGACTTCTAGGAGGCATCCTTATCATTACTAAAACCACCTCAGCTTTCGATGTGAAGCAGCAGCAACCATGCCTTGCATGGCAGTTCTGTCGCCATTGGTGTGTGAATGTGTGTGTGAATGGGTGAATGCGAAACACATTGTAAAGCGCCTTGGGTACCGCTAAGATAGAAAAAGGTGCTATATAAGTGCAGACCATTTACCATTTACCATTTTACTCCAAACTCCATCCTAATGTACAAACTCCTAACCCTACCTTTAAGGCTGAGCCCAGCCACCCTAAGGAGGAAACCTGTTTCTGCTGCTTGTATCGCAATCTCATTCTTTTGGTCACTACCCAGAGCTCATGACCACAGGTGAGTGCAGGAACATAGAAGGACTGGTAAATCGACAGCTTTCCCTTCCAGCTCAGCTCCTTCTTCACCACAACTGGACAGTGCCCACTGATGCTGCACTAATCCATCTGTCCAGCTCATACCCCATCTGTCATGAACAAGATCCTGGGATTTCTAAACTCCTTTGCTTGAAGCAGCAACTTACCCTTAACCCAGAAGGAACAGTCAACCAGTTTCCATCAGAGAATCATGGCCTCAAACTTGGAGGTGCTGACTCTTGTTCCAGCTGCTTCACATTCGGCTGCAAACAGCCCTAGTGCATGCTAAAGGTCACAGCCTGGTGAAGCCAACAGAACCACATCATCTGCGAAGAAAAAGCATAATTTTCATACCACTAAAACTATTCAGTGATCATTCTTGCCCTATGGATGGGGGCACCATCATCCTGGACAAAACTCTTCTTTCAGAATAGAAATATTTAATCATAGTATGAAGGTCATCACTCAGAACTCAATCCATGGCTTAAACCATATTAACAAAATGTCCCCAACAGCATAACACAGTTACTGGATCCCCTCACTGCAAGGGCCAAGTGTTTATCCTTTTTCTTCAGTTTGAATCTTTTTAAGATTTTATCCTTTTTAATCTTTAATCTCAACAAATTATATATTGGAAAGCTAACGTTAGCTCTGCTTTAGTTCTATTAGCTACATAATAGTGACGTGGCAGTTTAAGAGACTGATGTAGTGATACATAAATCTCCACTTTGCAAAAGACTTGCATTATACCAATGCTAGATTTGAACTCAAAGAGCTGATGCAGCTGACTCCAGAGGGTAACTACAAAATGAGATTAGTGTGTTAGTGAGTTATGTTGAGCTTTAAAGTCAGAGTTTTCAGTGTCACGAAGGTCTCTTTCTTTTTACTAAAACCAAAATCATCAAACCACTGAATGAGGATGTGTAGTTACAGCGATGAACATTCAAAGAGTGGCCGACTGACCAACATTTCTCCAAGAGCGCGTCGACATCTCATCCAGGAGTCACAAAAGAACCCAGATGAACATCAAAAGATCTGCAACCCTCACTGGCCTCAGTTAAGGTCCGTCAACATGATTCCACAGTAAGGAAGACACTGAGGGAAAATGGCATGAGTTGCAAGACGCAAACCACTCCTGACCAAAAGGAACATAAAGGTTCGTCAGGCATTTGCAAAAAATATCTGGATGAGCTCCAAGACTTTTGGAATAACATCCTGTGGACTGATGAGTCAAAGGTGGAACTTTTTGGAAGACATGGGTTCCATTACATCTGGTGTAAAGCTGATGATGATACTGCATTTCACAAGAAGAACATCATACCAACAGTGAAACATGGTGGTGGTAGTGTGATGGTTTGAGGCTGCTTTATTTCCACAGGACCTGGACGACTCATAATTGATGGAGCCATGAATTCTGCTCTCTATCAGAAAATCCTCCTAGAGAATATCCACCATCAGTTCATGACTTAAAGCTCAAGCACTAATGGTTTATGCAGCATGACAATGACCCAAAGCACACAAGCAAGCCCCCCTCTGAGTGACTCAAAAAGAACAAAATGAAGGTTTTGGAGTGGCTAAGTCAAAGTCTGGACTTAAATCTAATTGAGATTCTCTCATGATCAAAAACCATCTAATGTGGCCAAATTAAAACTATTCTGCAGAGAAGAGTGCACCAAAATTCCTCCATTGAGATGTAAAAGATTGATCACAAGCTATCACAAACATTTAACTGCAGTTGTTGCTGACAACAACCCCTAACTGGTTAATCCTTAACCAGTTAGGGGTTTAGGGGGGCAATTACTTTTTCACAGGGGTGATAAAGGTTTTCAATAA
Source organism: Chromis chromis (assembly GCA_900302755.1). Taxonomy (NCBI): domain Eukaryota; kingdom Metazoa; phylum Chordata; class Actinopteri; family Pomacentridae; genus Chromis; species Chromis chromis. The sequence continues at coordinate 16,465 of OMNN01096835.1, forward strand.
ATCTTCAATAAATCAATTCAAAACAGCATTTAGTGTTTTGTGTGTTATCTCTGTATAATATTACATAAATATAAATATTAGTTTGATTATCTGGAATATTTAAGTGTGAGAAATATGCACAAATAGAAGACAGACTTTTTCACAGCATTGTACACAAAGAAAACCCGGCTATGTCAAACTTGCTTCGTGATACAACCCTCTGTTCAGTAACCAGTAATGCACAACAGCAACAAAATCAGGCCTTTGCAAAGGTGCAATGTCAAAGTTTATTTGTATCATTCATAAGATACAGAACACTGAAATGTATTTTTTCCCCATCATACAGGAATTAATATAATTTTTACTGTCATTTAATATATTCGACAACATCAGCTGAACTGCAAGAGAGAAAGAGAGAGGGTGGACAAGGCTCCTGGGTATGATGCTGTGGATATACAGTACGTAAGTCTGAGAAATCCTCCATCAGATCTGAAATGGAAAAAAACTCTTGTTGTTTTTTACTGTATCGTTTAATTTCCTGCATTAAGTCAGGGGAAACATGTGGTGGATTTTGCAGTTTCAAGATGATAAATCTGGAGTAACACAGTGCGATCGTATCTCATGTAAAAAGTCACTTCATATTACATGGCTGTTTAATGAAGTGGCTAACTCGTCGATGAAACTTAGATGAAGTCATTCGGCATACTGTGTAAATCTCTACTTTTATGGCACATTAGGATGTTTAATCATCTCATGTAACACTGTTAGCAGGAGGAACCAAAGTACTGATGGTGAATATAAAAATAATACTAAGGATGAAGGCGATTACCATATTCAAAACTAATTTACAAACATATCAAAATGTTTCGTCACAGTAGATAGAGTTGTATTGAGACAGTGGTGAGAACAGAGCACCATCACTGAACAGTTGTACACACGTGGTAATGTGTTGAAGGACACTGATATGGATCCAGATTAAAGTCAGAAAGGAAACTACTCTAAATGGAAGCTTCCTACAATTACTTCATGTATTTTTGGGTGAAATTCAAACAGAAATATTAAAGTTATAATCCTTAAGATTTAAGTCACGGTGGATTTGGCAACATCTGTAGTTACTGGTGGGATTGGCAAGTTAACTTTAGTAATGCAGCTCCAAGAGTTTGGTTTGAAACCTGCATCGACAGAGCAACTAAACAAAGATGTATTGTCTCAATGTTTTAATGAAGAAGACAGTCAACAATAGACAGGTTTCCATCTAAATATGGTGCAACATTTTTGAAAATCTCCAGAAAATCATCAAGATTTTGCAAATCACGTGCGTTTCCATTCATTGGTGAGAAATTTTTCAGTTTAATTAAACGACTGCTGAAGAGATAAAATTGAAGAGCTCAACTTAAACCTCAAATGGTTGAAATCTATCAAGGAAATACGGCATTTACACTTGTTTGGTGTATTAATTTTAGACATATTAGTCTCCTTGTGGATCCACACACATCTCTGCTGCAATTCCTCTTCAAAGTCACATATTTTGTGTTCCAATATTTTCACATTTTAAAAACATTTCAGCGTGTCTTTCTTGCCGGCTGCATCTGTCTTTGGTCCATCTCCACCAGTAACATTTAAAACTTCCATATAAAGAGGCGACTGCATTACGTAGATGCACCAAAAACACAAATATGATCACAAATGGGGGTCTGATATGATGAAAAATCTTAAGGATTATGACTTTAAGTATGAAATGCAGCCAGATATGATTTAAAATAAACACATCTAGAGGCTTAGATCTCATGTTCAACAGAACCCACGCCAAACTACAGTCTGTACTGAGAACTCAAAGGAAACATTTGTGCAACTGTCATTTGGCCTGACGATATCCAAACACAAATTCCAGTGTAGAGATTTCAGTTGCTACATCCACCACTAAAAAGCTGTTATGTGCAACAGTATGGTGGGCAAACTAACATCCTCTTTAGCTCATTGATGGCCATTACTGGAAGCTCGAGTTTCCTTATTTCTCGGGAGATGGCAATAATGCTCTGCTTTGTAATGGTTTCATTTGCATTTCACAGAATATGTCAGCATTGTGAAGGGAAAAGGAGAAGGAATTCAGAGAAAATCTGTCTGACAAATAATGAAGCACAATACAAAGTCAGGATGTATAATCTTAAAGTCCCTCTGAAGAGATGAAAATAAGAAGAAATGATCCCACCATGAATCTATCAATCCACACTGTCTCTCACAGCTTAATGTCATGAGTGGAGAGTTTGTCTTTCTCTGTAGTGCAAACAGCAAAGATCACTGCTCTGTAGATGTGATACCCTGTTTGATAAACCCTCTGACTTGACTGACAGTCATACAGCTTTAAATATCATCTATATACTTTTGTTACTGTCAAACTGTATATTTCATATTTCTCCATACACTTTACAACCTTTTTCTAAACAGAATATATTAACGTTTGATATGTAAAATATTTTCCATCCGCACACTCTCCAGCCATGACGACAGCCTTTTGTCAGCACCCTTACAAAAATGAAACTACCACCGTCCCCTTTCATTGGCCCGCAGATGTAGCTGTCAGGAAGGGATGTGAGCAGATAAACTGGTGATTCCAGATCAACACTGTTATCTGGATGTTTTCTGTTTGCTTTTGTGGGACAATGATAATTAAAGTAACAGTTTGAAGAGAGGACTGACACCACCCTCATGCCTGTCTGTTAAATCTGAAGTTGAGCCGAGTTAGCTTAGCTTAGCTAAGCATGAAGACTAGTAGAAAGAGGAAATCGCTAGCCTGGCTCTGTCCAAAAATCCATCTACCAGCATGTCTAAAACTCAACTATTAACGCACATCTCAGCTGTTTAAAGCAGCTAAAAAACTCTGTAACGTTTGAAAGAAGAAATTCTTCAATTTACGGGTTCAAAGTTTAATTAAAAAGCTCAACTATATCATCTCCGGGTTGTTAATAGCTGCGGCAGCCTTTGTTACTTGGTCTAGTATGACCAGTAGCTCATAATTAGCTAATGTTAGCAAACCGTAGCAAGATATTTATGACTTTTATGATTTATGACTCTTTTCTACTTGTGCTAATGTTGCGCAGTGTTTTAGACATTACCATTATAGCACTTATGGCCTTTGCTAAGCAGAAGCTACATAGTCTTGCTTTAATCTTTAAGTGTAAAAACAAGTTGGGCTTCAACTATTGACTAAATATAAAAGATGGACATGGCCTCCCAGACTGAAAAACAAAGTCAATGCAGACACGCTGTATTATTTCAAACAGCCAGCAGGGGGCGACTCCTCTGAAGTCAGACTGTATAGAAATCTATGAGAAAATGGCCCAGCTTCTCACTTGATTTGTTACCTCAGTAACCATTCTCCTAATGAGTTTATGGTCTCAATTGCTACTTTCAAGACTTCTTCAACACAGCATGGTGTTCATTTAGTAAATTATGGTCCCATTTATAGTAAAATAGATGATAAAGCAGCACAGAAAATAAAGCTTAAAGGCTTTAATAGAGACAATGGAGTGGTGTCAATCTTCTCATGTCAATCTCAGTGCGACAGCATTTGCCAAAATGTCAAACTATTCCATTGGGTCACACATAATAGTGTTTGTTTTTGAAAGAAACTGTTCCCATCATTACTAAAAGTCAAGAAGCTCCAGGGAGGGAGTTAATCTGTACCTAATGTATAGCAGAGTTAACGTCAGGTTGGAAAAAGATTAAAAAAATAAAAAAAAAATAAAAAGAAACAGCAAGAACAAAATCGAAGGAATAAATCCAAAATCATAGCAGCACATTTTCTGTCTCTGAAACACTCAGTGTCACAGTAAACTCATGACAGATGACAAGTTGGCACAAAGGACGGTGCAGAAAGTTTGGCCTCTGTCGGTATCTCTACACTCCTACAGTTTCATATAGATATATGAAAAATTAAAAAATATCAAAATAAATTACCGTATTAGCCCGAATATAAGACGACCCCGCTTATAGTACGACCCCCCCTTTTTCAACTTATTTCTGAAAAAAAAAGCCCCCCCGTCGACGCGCCCCTGCTGCGGTGCGCTGTGCTCCGCTACCTGCAGAACTCTTCCTCCACCTTGTCGCCAGAGAAGCTACCGTCACTGACGTAACGCTTCACTTCGCTCGTGTTTGTAAACAAATTGCCAAGACCTCCGCTGCTTGGGAAACTTCACATTAGGTGAATAAAGCTACAGTTAGCTGCTGTTTTTTCCGTATGTAGCCTGCTGTCGCCATGATAAAGCTCAGACAGTAACTGTTTCTCATGATGCAAAACAGTTCACTCACCTTGTTTGCATTGAACATACGTTACCAGCCGAATATACCAGCGGAGTAGGAACGGCCAGCTGTGACGGAGCGTTGCGTCTCACTTTGCGCCTATACCACACAATAATGCCAGGTGGCCTCTTTAGGCTGTGTCTTGCGTTTTAAGCTCTGCTTTAATTGTTTATGTTTCGCTGGGAAGAACCGTTGAATGTTTTTACAAGGATTTGTTTTGACACAAAAGTTTAAAGCGCGAATATAAGACGACCCCCCCATTTTGAGATTATCTTTAATGAAAAAAATATCGTCTTAAATTCGGACCAATACGGTACAACACATAAATAATTTAAAAAAAAAGATTTGGCAACATTGAGTTTCTTCCTTCTTTTTTGTGGGTTATTGTGAAGTTTTCACATGAGCTTGCTTGCCCTCTTGTCTTCTGCAAGCCACACACAAACAACACAAATATTTAGTATGTTAATGATTCACGTATGAATGCCATCTTGTGATATCCCTACCAGTTTGATACTGATGTGTGAGTTCTTGTCACACTCATTTAAATGGTCTTTTTAACACTTGGTCTACAAAGAGGTGAACAGATGGCTGCTAGAAGTTATTTTTTCGGAAGGCAGTGAAGATGGATGCGAGGCTTCCTTATTAGAGGCGTAAAAAGGGGAAAGGGAAGATAAAGATGGATTTAATTCTGAACCAATCAGGAAGGAGAGTAATATAAGGGCAGACAGAGTACACAGTGTGTCAAGTGTCTATTATTCAGTTTACAGGGAGAGGGAGGAGTTATTTTCGGTCTGTCTACCCATCTTTCACTCCTCGCCACAAATTCAGGTCCAATGGTAGATCTCGAGCAGCGACAGTAGTGCTGGTCCAGTTTTTCAGTATATTTTGTTTGTATGCATGTCATGTGTTCATGTTTAGATGGATATGCATTTCAACGGACAGTTTCTGGCGCAATTACACGTGGGAACAAGGAGAGAGGCTTTACATTACCTCTTTGTCAGGGAACACAGGATCGAACATTGTGGGCAACAAGGTGGTGGAGACGGTAACGGGAGCGGAGACAACAGGTAGTGATGACCAGAAGAGGCCCAATCAATGCCACTATGTCTGCATCAAGTAAAAGGTAAACACTGGAAAAGCCGAGGAGGAGGAGGACTGGGATGGATAGTACAATCCCAATTTACTGTAGCAGTTTGTCCTGTAGAGCTCCAGTATCTCTTTAGGTCAAAGAAATCCAAAGCAATCACTGCACCCCTCTCCAGGTCTCAGTTATCCAGCGCCTCGGCACACACCATGCTGCCATATAGCTGCTGTGGGTCCGGATGTGTCTGAACTCGCTCTTCTGCCTCGCTGTCCGTGCTACCTTCACTGTCGAGGCGGGCGGACGGG
>OMNN01096836.1:0-14913 GCA_900302755.1 Chromis chromis
CTGATCCCCTTGGGGAAATTCCTTCTCTGCATTTGACCCATCCTATTCAAAGTTAACCTTAACTATACATACTAGGAGCAGTGGGCTGCCGCAGTGCAGCGCCCGGGGAGCAGTCAGGGGTTAAGGGCCTTGCTCAAGGGCCCACAGTGGTGGTGACTGGGACAAGCGGTCGCTCTCACTTTCCCACCTCAACCTCTTTCCAGTCCGGGGACTCCAACCGGCGACCCACCAGTTACAAGTTCACTTCATAAACCACTAGGCCACCACTGCCCGTTCAGTGTGTTATCACATATTTTGAGGAGCCATCGCTTGAAAGGGTTCATTAAAAACACATTTCAGTTGTTGGTTCAGGTTTTTTTGAGCAGGTCATGCAGTCTGTATGGGAATACCAATCATTTTTTAATTTAAAATCTTTCCTCGTTCTCAACCAGTTGAAACAACCAAGAGTATATTTTGATCACCTTGCAGACAACACAAAGTCAGCAAAAGTCCTTCATTTAGGGACTATAATTCAAGGAGATATCTAAAAATGATGCTATATTGCTTGACAACGAGCTATAGTAAAATAGATGAGTACATGGCACTGCTCTTGGAGCTATATCCCACCTTAACAGAAAAAAACAACTAAATTAAGAGGTTGAAGTACAGCATGTGGTCAAAAAGGTTCTCGAGTATTCTCGAACATGACAACAAGCAGGACTGACATGTCGTGCTCGCATGCAATCCACTCTCTGCAGGATGTCTGACTGCTGTTGCCTTCAATCATGCAACCCGCTGGGCAACTTTAACCGAGTGCAGAATTGTAAAGTGCGTAGGTTTAGACTGCATGATTAATGCAATTGTTTCTACTCCCTTTTAAGATAAAATACCTGAATGTAGATTTCAGTGGTTATTTCATACAATTTTAGATATGTGAGCCATTAAAAAACACATTTAGCTGCAACTCTAAAGGCGTTTAGTCTCTACGAAAATCAATAAAACATCCATGCATCCATTATCTATACACTGCTTAATCCTCTGTAGGGTCGCAGGGGGGGCAGACAACCAAGCACACTCTCATTCACACCTAGGGACAAACAGCCGAGCCACCGTGCAACCCACAATAAAACATGAACATGCCAAAAAAAGTTCTGATGGTCAAACTTAGTCTGCCAAGGGTAAATGACTTTGCAAACTCGCTATAAATTAAATAAGAAAAGTGAAGTGAGTTCAGAGAAGAGGTCAAGCATTGTTTGCTTGCATGAAAAACCTTAAGTCTTTTGCCCTCTACAGTTGGAGTTGTTGTCAGAAAAGGAGAACAGAAGGTGCACTGGCAGCCCGGCAGAGGATTGGGCCACATAATGATGAGTAAAATCAAGAAAAACATGACAGAAACGGCAGCGAGGATCCCATCAGAGATAAACGAGAATCACTGATGCAGCTTCAAATATCTGAAATAGGATCAACAAGTGTGGCTACAAGGGGAGAGTGATACAGCAGAAGAGCTTGATAGGAGAGATGGGGATGGAAGTGTACAGAACAACATGCACAAGACATGAGCTTCTGGAGATGTGAGTTGTTCTAAAACACATATAACATATGTTTTCCGTCTATATTTCGATATCTAATGCTGTACATTTTTAACCAAATAGTTTTTGGAGCCACTGCACACAGGCACACAAATGCAAACCAGTGCAGGAATAAGTGTTCATATGTGTTGATTTGGTTAAAGCAATAGCACCACATTTATGTCCCCTGTAGATCTCTCAGGTCCTCGGATCAGAATTTCCTAGTGGTCCCGACAGCCCGTTTAAAAACCAAGGGTGATCGTGCTTTTGAAGTTGTGGCACCAACCCTCTGGAACTCTCTTCCATCTCAGTTACGCTCAGCTGCTTCGGCAGATGTTTTCAAAAAAGGAGCTGAAGACACATCTTTTTAGATTTGCTTTTGTGCTTTCAAATCATTGATTTGATTGCAATTTCAATTTCAATTTGTCACATTTCAATGCGTTGTTGTTGTTGTTGATTTGTTATTGTTGTTTTCTGCTGATTAATTCTTGTAAAGCACTTTGTGACCTTGTGCTGTGAAAGGTGCTATATAAATAAACTTTACTTACTTAATTACTTAAAGCAATAGCACCACATTTAGACTAAAGTTACATACTGCAGTACTGGAGCATTACTATCATGCATTAACAAGTAAACAGTACTTTAACCCTCATTCTGCCAACATATACAAGAACTATCGATGGGGACAGGAAAGCTTAGACAAGTGAAGTTAATTTGCATTTTGTGTCAAATAAATTTGCTGAATGCATGTTTTATCTCAAGCACAATCAATTATTTCCCCATTCATCTCCAGTAATTTCAAGTAAACATTACTTGTGTTTTATTTATACATCTCCACATTTCAGCAATGCCAAATCTGGCCAATCTTGATCTGCCACTGTTGGCTAGAAAAATCCGCGCTGCTGTCGTCCAAAACTATACCACAGATATATTCTCGATTTGTTACAGCCAAACACATCTCGGAGCTCCAAACCCATCTTTCTCCTCGCATACCAATCCTTCTCTCCCACTCACTGCTTACATTTGTTCTCTGACTGCATGTCAACTCTATGTACAGCGCGCTACTTTCATCCCACTTGTACAATAGAACAAAAACATTGAATCTGATTGACGTAAAGCATTTGATCAGGAAATTATGCATTGCATTTTTGGCTTTGAACATTATCTTGTTTTAGGAGTAAATCTGTCTTTCTTTCCCCCTGGGAGCCAGATACATTGGTATTTTTAAAAAGTACTACTTAGAACAGAAACAGAAAACAATTATATGATGTAATTAGGAACAAAATGATCGACAAATTCATGGAAAATTGGAACGATAACATAAAGCACTTGTGTGATATGAAGAAGTATACATCTGGGGGCTGTTGTGTGTAGAAATCCTAATCTGTAAAGTAACTAATGATGTTGAATCTATGTGGAGTAAAGAAATACCTCAAAATCATATTGGAGTACAGCATTCAAGGATATGCAGTCATTTATATTCCGCAACTTTGCAAAACAGTGAAATAATGGATGCAAGAAAGAGAAATGCTGTTGTATGTTATGATGTGTTGCTGGGTGTTGTAGATTTCATTGTGTTCTGACATATTTTGAGGAGTTGTTGCTTGAAAAGGTTAATTAAAAACAAATTTCAGTTGTTTGCTCAGGGTTTTTTTGAGTAGATCATGCTGTCTGTATGCGAAAACCATGTTCAATCAGTTTTTTAATTAAAAAGTTTTCCTTTTTCTCTACCAGGTAGAACATCAAAAAGTAGAGAATGACAAGATATCTTGACCTCCTTGCAGACAATTTGAAGTTTTTGTTGTCTAATCTTTAGCAGTAGTCAGTGCTTAGAGTGGAAAAAAGACTCCCCTTATTCAAATGTTGGCGTGCATGTCAGCTAGCATCAGTGAATCATTAAGTAGCCTATTACATTATGAATCTCTACAGTGAATAAAAAATACCAGGAGATATTGCTGATGTTCATGACATACATTTATGTAATCAAAGCGGCAACCAGTTCAATTATTTGAGTGAAAAATGTACGACTATATGCGGCATACGACTGATTATAATGCACTCAGCAGGTTGGGATGCCCTTAACTCTGGATATTACCAAGTCCAACCTCCCTGAGGCCCTGAGCAAAACCCTGCTAATGTGTCCTTGATACCTGAACCATGAGTCATGCAAACCATTTGCCACTGGCACACAGTCACACCTGACACCCCAGTTCTCCCACTACAACCCTCATGCCTTTAAAACAGCTCTGTTGGTTGAAGGATAAGCAGACCCACATAGAACAGGATGCGGCATACACAAATAACTACTGAATAGAATATTTCATATAGAATCTTAAGGAATGTGAATATTAACATTAACATAAGTAAGAAACTGTAGAACCATAGCTCTGCTGCCTGGGATATTGGTCTAGTCCAGTTGTAACTAAACCTTGGCTGAGGGACGATATAATCATTGTGGTATTTTAAAATTATGTGTACCCAGGTCTGGAGGTTGTTGCTGGGAAGCACAAGTTTCCTTTCATGCACGCACATACAAATGCATGAAGCGTTGCCTGTCGGAGTTAACTTAATAAATAGTGTCACTTTTGTCAGGCGCAAAGACAGAGCAAAGCCCTAGAAGTAGCTGGCACGCAAGACACAAACAGAAGAAGAGATGCTCTGCCCAGGCAAGACACACAGTCTATAAAGAGATGCACAGTGATTTAATGTTACTGCTGTTTGACCAAGGCAACTTGCCTACTAAGCCGCCTGGATCTGCAAACTAAATATTTAGATACTTTCATCTCCCGTGACTTAAACTAGCTGCCAATAATGAATAGCAACAGAGCATCACCAAGTGACTCCTGGGTAATGCAGTTTATTTAGTACCATTATGAATCACTAAGTGCAACAAGTGGCATCATCTGGGGCTGACAAAACTGCAGTTCCTCGAATGGCCACTCGAGGCTGACTCTAAAAGCAAGTCAATCTCCATAGACCCCCATGTTAAAATGTTCAACTTTACAGCAGAATTAAACATGTTTACAGCCTGGTACAAAAACACTTTTGGTCTCTATGGCTAATTTTCCTGTTAATGACAACTGCATATAGTTAATTTTAATTAAGTGCTGTAACAGGACAGTCCATGACCCATAGAATTTTGCATGGCTTGCATCAGCTCTACTGATGCCCCACCTCTTTGCTTATTTTTGGATTAGTTGGGAGTTAGGCACAGCCAAGATGGCAGTGGTTGGAGCCACCACATGGTAGAGCTGCACAATTTCAACAATGCAATTAGCAAATCGCAAAGGTTGCAATTCAGGACATACGTTATGTAAAGCATCTGAATCAGGATTTAAAGTGTCATGTCAATGTTTTTTTTTTCTTTATCTAAGAGTCACATTTTAATGGTATCTCATGGCAGAAAGACATCAGAATTTTTCAGCCCTACCACACCCATTTAAAACCATATATAAAGTGAAAAACTGATATGGAGAGGACAGAAAAGTACACTGACAGCTTGTTAGAAGTGCCTGTACTCAAGAAAAAGTCCCAGTATGCCAAAGTCTAAAATGTACAAGTGCCAGAACTGTGCCCACTTTAAGCAGTGCGTTTTGTCCACAGTCATCCTCAACAGAATCCAAAAAAACATGAAGCTTTATAGCATCTTAGTGTAAAATGTTATCTTTATTTTGTGCACAATATTACTTGTATTTTTGTTATTATTATAAATGTGGTCATTTAAGTATCAACAAGACTACATACCGTCTGATTTATACTCAACTACTCCTTCTTCCCCCCATTAGCACCTCTGAAGCTAAATAAATAACTCCTGTCATCTCGGATATGCACTCTAACTGGCTAGTATTCTTAGCGATGCAGGCTATGGCCAGACCAGTGGTCCTCACCTGTCACCGGGATGAAATCATACATTCCCTCTTGGTCTGAACTCAGACATGCTCAGCCAACCCTCTCCCTGTCCTCTCACTCCCAATTCAAATATTCATTACAGAAAAGGCTGATTGAGATTGAGTTGCCCTCTTATTTTTGGCACCTATGAGGGAGCTGCCGGATCCAGAAGCTATTAGAGCAGAAAACCTCTGTCACTTATCATGTGTGCTGCTCCAACCTCTTATTATGCCTGACAGCGCCGAAAAGGGGAAACTACCTGCACTAGTTTTTAATCATGGCTCTCTCGAACTTCAATTAAAACCTTAATCTGTCTCTTTCGCTTGCTATCTCCTAACCTCCGCTTCCAGCCCACGGTATGCAGATAGAGCAACACATTTAGTTAAAAGCGTGATGAAGTTTCGCTCGACTGAAACACTGCAGGATTTTCACCTTCATCAGTGTCGCTTGCGAATGTAACTTATATTGTCAGTTGATGTTTGATACATAGGTGGTATCTTAAAATAGCAAACTACACATAGCAGCTTGCAAGGTGAGGAAAGGCTGCTAATACACAGCGTTGGGAGTTGCAGTTCTTGTTCTTTATGCTCTGCACATTCAATCTGAAATAAAAATCACGGACATTAAAGTCTCAGCTTTGATCTGAGTAGGTTTATGTTAATATTGAAAGAACTGTGTGTGAGCTATAGCCCTTTTACCACACAGGATCCTGGGTTTAACGGTGGTAGTAAAGTATTTCATTTTGTGGAAAACTTAACTTTGAATTTATAGTCCGCTATACTGCCAGAAGTCCTAGATCCATCAGCAGGTGCTTTACATCTTCCCTGGTGCTGCTCTGCCAGCCCTTCACTGCAGCATCCCTCAGACTGAGCTTGTCGAGAGTCTCTCCGCCTTTACAGCTCAGTCAAATTGAGATCAGGAGAACGGCTCTGCCAGACGGGGGGATATTCCATCTCTTCATCCTGAAAAGCTCTTTGGTTACTTTGTCGGTATGTTTTGTTGTCCTGCTGAATGATGAAATGCCGTCCAATGAGCTCTGATGCGTTTGGCTGAATGTGAGCACACAGACTGCTCCTGTTTTCCTTCTGCGTTGCTTCTGTCAGCGGCGGAATCATCAATAAATGCCAGTTCCAGTGGCGACCATAAAGAAAGCAACGCTGCCTTGTCTGACAGATGAAATGTGATGTTTTGGGTCATGACCTGTTCCTTTTGTGCTCCACACTTTGCTTTTTCTTTTGTTGTTGAGAACTTCAACCCAGCCTTTATGTCTTTGAGGCTTACCGGAGCTTTACATCATGTGGTGAATCCACATGGTTTTTCTTCACACTGATCTACAAAACTTGTGCTACAAGACAGTCGCCATTTTCTAGTGTCCCTGTTTGTACCTGTTTTTTAAAAAATGAGCCTGTTACACTGTTGATTTGGATGAACCAGCTACCTTTGATATCGCTCTAATGAATTTTTGCTTCTTTTTTTAGCCTTATTATGATGTTCTACACTTGGATGGTCACATCTTTGCTTCTCATTTTCATTCAATCTAAGTGGCAACTTTTAACCAACCACATATACTGTTAAAATAACACACACACTCACATTAGGTTAACATGTGTCCAATTACTTATAAATCCTTGCAGTTTCAGCACTATGTGTTTAACGGGCTACACCAATCAGCTGCAACATTCTGATCACTGACATGTGAAGTGAATAACATTGATCATATTGGTACTATGTGGTGTTCTGATGGAAAACCTTGGATTTTGGCATCCGTGTTGATGAGACTTAGACACCCAAATAAACATTGTCCCAGAACAAGCACACTCTCTCATGCAAATGGCAATTCCAAATGTCACTGGCCTACCCCCACAGGAAAATGCACCCCACCACATGGCAAAAACATAAATCAGGAACATCTTGAGGAACATGACAATGGCCCAAGATGTTGATTAGACCTCCAAACTTCCTAGACCCCATTCTGATCAAGCATCAACAGGATGCAGTGGAACAAGTTTGATTGACAGAGGCCCCACTGCACAAGCCAGAGTACCCAAAGGATCCTCTGCCAACGTCCTGGTGCCAGACCCCATAGGACACCCTGAGAGGTCCTCTTGTCCATGCCTAATGGTTCAGAGCATTTTTGACCACATAAGGAGAACCAACACAATATTAGGCAGGTGGTCATAATGTTATGCCTGATCGGTGTATAATGTATATAATGCATAGTCAAAGTATGTTTCACCTCAGTTCTGGGCCAACATATGTACACTATTACCTGTAACACAATGTGCTTAAAGACTTTTATTTCTAGAAATGAGAAACATGTTATCATAGTTTTCTTTCTTTACTCAAAGCTAAAAAGTTCATTGCGTTTCTTGTTGATCCAGTAATTTTTTAACATACACTTATAATAACTACAGTTTCAACCCCACTTGTACAGTGTTTAGCTCAGAATGTAAACAGAATAACCTCATATCATGTTTTAGCTTATCAGAGACATGAATAAATAAAGTCCTCTGTTCAAAAATACTTTGACATGAAGGCTACATAACAGAAGCTAGCTACAAAGTAGGGTTACGTCTCCTCCTTTCTGTAATATAAAACAAAATATAAAACAATACTTTGAGGGGTAATTTTTCCATTGACCTCATCTTACCCTTGTATCTGACTTTACCAGTTGCTGCTAAACAAGGGGAATCGGACCCCGAAAGAAAAGAGACTCGGCAGAAAGTGGATGATGACAGGAAGCATGAGATTGAGGCAGCCATTGTCCGAATCATGAAGTCGAGGAAGAAGATGCAACACAATGTCCTGGTAGCAGAGGTAAGGAACCCACTTAAGAATCCACATTTTGGTTTGCTTTGCTTTAATAAGGTTAAAGTCCAGTTACTTTACATTTTCCAATTTTCCACTTCTTGATGCCAACTCTTAAACATATTTTTATTGTGACTCTGTATTAAGTGTCATTTAGAGAGCAATCTTCATTGTTAAAAAGGTACAGCTTCTTAGATTTTGTGACTATGTGTCCTCAGGTGACTCAGCAGCTCCGGGCACGTTTTCTCCCCAGTCCTGTGGTAATCAAAAAGCGCATAGAAGGACTAATAGAAAGAGAATACTTGGCGAGGACGCCAGAGGATCGTAAAGTGTACACCTACGTTGCATAGAAGATAAACTGTGGATGGGAGGAGGAAGAGACTGGACGGGGAAAATTGGAATTGTTTGTTTTCTTTGGACTGTTGTTACGCATGGACTGGAAGTTTCTTTTAAAGACAAGCGCTGGGAACCTGATTCATCGCCTCTTACGAAAACACGGTAAACACACATTTATGGGGAATAAAATCTTTGGCGCATTAAAAAACAATCCATCAGATCTTCTAGATGATTTTTAAATCGGGCCCAGTCTTCCTATTCCCTGTGAGTTTTAACATGGATGGATCCAGCTTCAAGCTTTTCACTGTTTTACCCTTGTAGAGATCAAACTTGCAAAGAATCCCTTGGGAAAAATGTGAATGCACCACATTATTTTTTTGTTTCAATACTGTATAAAAATAATAAAATTCTCAAAAACAGCAAATGTGGATTGTTACAAAATAAAATGAGTATTGATGCTCTAGTTTGTCATAGAAATGCATTGATCATCTTCTACATTTGTCTCTCACATATCAGTGTGACAACATTTATTTTAAAATGTCAAGAGGAGTTAATATTTTAACCCAAAGGACACAACTCTGTCATCTGGTGTTAAAATGTTTTTTTTAACATCAAGAATTTTAGCCCAAAATGTCAGGGTTCACATATTTTAATCAGAGATGATGACAGTGATTTTTCACTTAAATCTATTAGGCACCGTTTTAATTTGTTACAACTGTTTGGTGTAAATACTGAACAATGTGGTACCATAAGGGAGTTTGTGCAGCTGGACGCATAGAGATCAGTCTCACTGTTTCAGCAGGCACTATTTAACAAAGTATCTACTGCACATCTGAGATGTCGTGAACATGCCACCTTGTGGATGCCCGATCCCATCAGATCTCGGAAGCTAAGCGAGGTAGGGCCTGGTCAGTACCTGGTTGGGAGACCGTGAGGGAACACCAGGAAGCCTGGGTGAATGCAGTGTGAGAGTGAATGGTTGGTGGTGGTCAGAGGGGCCGATGGCGCAGAATGGCAGCCTCGCTTCCGTCAGTCTACCCCAGGGCAGCTGTGGCTACATACATAGCTTACCAGTATGGAGTGAATGAATAATGCAATTTTGAGTGTCTAGAAAAGTGCTATAAAAAACCAATGCATCATTATTATTATTAAAGCACTGCAGTTTCTTCTGCAGACACTGATGCAATTTTTCAAATGTAAACCAAACATCAGATATCAAAATCCCACAAACCATCTATACAACAGGCACATTTCACATGCTTTTGATGTATTCAAATGAAATGAGTTACTTCGTCTTTAATCAGTAGTTCATGACATTTTCAGAACAAACAGTCCAGTTGATAACACAGGTCAAATTATGTGACGCTAAACGGTAACTGTATAATTAACATATAGGGTGGGTTAGGAGGTGCATTAGACTAAATATGGCAAATGTGTTGCATTTTCCAAACTCATGTGGTTACTAACAATTTTAAAGGTTCAGTGACAGGTGGTGTAACAGGATCTAGACAAACTGAGGTCTAGAGGGGCTCATGGGACCATTAAGATCTACATCAGGTTGTGACTGAATGGCTTTGGCCAGAGTCTCCAGCTGAGTCATGAAACTCTGGATCTCCTCAGCAGAACTGTGAGTCCAGGCCAGAGGGAGGTGGACAGGAGCAGGTTCACGATCTGCAACACAAATAATCTGTCAGGACAAGTGATGCCACATGATGGCGATGTCTGAATTCACCTGAACAAAAATGCTGAGGAGCGCTGCTCACCTTGAAAGAACTGCCCGCTGCATGTTCTGGAAGCAACTCTAGACAAGGCCAGCCACACAACAGTGTCGGCTCCTTGCTCTACACTGCGCAGCCTGTCTCCCATCATGTGGTGAAACTGAGGCATTGATGTGCGAACAGCTGGAAACAGAAAAAAATCATTAGCAGTTATTGGTTTATTGTTTATTGGGGATCCCCAATAAACAATAAACATAACATAATTGGTGTATGTGTAAGGTTAATATTACAACTAAAAACTCAGATTCTCTCCTACATCTTGGTCAGTTTTTGTTAATGAAACTTTGTGAGCTCTTTTAAAGGCAATTTTGAGTAATGATAAACTAATGAATTAAACAGAGAAAGAAAAACCACAGTAATACATTTGCTGGCCCTTTGGGTTGGTCCCCTGCTGGGACAGTACCTGGTGTATCAACCCAGCCTGGATGCATGACAGAGAAGTGAATGACAGGGTTGGCTTTGGCCCAGTGTTGTGTCAGCACCACCTGCTGTCTCTGTGAAGAAACAACACATTGTTATACCTCATTTAAAACCTCCATCTTTTCCTGTATATTTTCTATCTTCTTCATGCCTTTGAATGTATCACGGATTTTAAGTCAAACCAAAACCACTGCATAATATGCAAACACTACATTAAATGATCTCAGACATATCCAGACCTAATATTAAAATGCTCACCACCTTTTCCTGGATCACATCTTCCTCTCTTACCTTATTCTGCGCGTAGATCATGACACCATCAAAGTAGCCCTTCTTGGACTGCAAGTCATCCACTCTGAGCTTCTGGACCAGCATGCCTCCCGAGGACACGGTGATCTAACAGGAGAAGAGTTGCAGCACTGTGCTGAGACAACAGCCACTACAGACTGGACAAAAGTGGCATTATGCTGTCCACATGATGCAGATGAAGACTCTGTTTGTGCGTATTTGTGTAATCCTACCACTCTTGGATCCCGACTCTTCTGTAGAAGTGGTATGAGCGTCTGAGTGAGGATATACACTCCTACAGAGATGGGAAAAAGTCACAAATTTAAAAGTGTATCACGGCTTGACACTCTTCTGACTGTTAGAATCAGGTCTCACCCATTGTATTGGTGGCAAAGCTCTTCTCCAGTCCCTCAGCGGTCATCTCCCTCTTGTGCACCATACAGCCAGCATTGTTTATCTGCCACAGCAAAGAAAACAAGTAAAACCAAACAGTTAAGTCTAATCCATTAATAGTATTAGCTTAGAAATAAGGATTTCAAAGTAATTTACCTACCAACACATTCAGTGATGAATGTAGCTTCTTGAAGGCCTCTGCAAACTCCCAGACTTTATGTGTTTGAGACATGTCCACAATATGGATGTGTACCTCCTAGAATAACAAGATAAGCACCAATATTTTTTTCACAAATGATCCAGTGGTGATATTTGTCACTGCTTTTTGCTGTTTATTGTCAATACATGCAAAGCTGACACACCCACCGTGTTTCCAGACTCATTGACGATGTCTATCCTGGCCTCTTCTGCTTTATCTCTGTTCCTACACACCATGTGCACTGTCCCACCTGGAAGCAAAATAACATCTTAACTTTCTATCACTATAAAGTGTGTAACCAAGAACACACCTCTCTAGCTTGTACCTTTCTTGGCTATAGCCATTGCTGTTGCTTTGCCAATCCCACTATTGGCTCCTGTGACCATAAAAGACCTTCCCACGACGGATACATTCAGATCCTGGGGCTCAAAGTCTTTAGACGCTGCCTCATATCCTTTCCTAGAGGCAACACAGAAAACACACTAATCAATGTAGGTGTCCAAGTTAAGAGAGGGTTATGGATTTTCCTTCAACATGGCTCAAAGATTGATTGAATCTGTTTGCCTTTCTCCACATTTTAACTCCAGTAGAGTTGGGTGATTGTGAATGTCATCCTCAAGACTGTCAATAGAACAATTGTAATTGTGCATAAAGGCCAGTTTGTGCGGTGATGCGTGCCACACAGCGATCAGAGCTTCTGTTAAGCAGCCTTCAGGCTTGAATAAATGACATGAAAATCATTTTATACACCATAAAGCCCATGTTTTTGATAGTAAACACGCTGATCTGACAATATAGAGTCTAGTGACTGACAATCACCAAGCATCCTCTAACAGCATGCCTCTATTTGACTACTAGTATACATCAGCACCAAAGGGATGTTGTACTAACCTTGTGTAATGATGGATCCCGTTCAAAAACCAGATGGCATTTCTGTACATAGACATGATATCAAGTGTACAACAATCCTCCAAAAAGAGCACCAGTTTTCCAGTCCTTGTGCAACACTGTGACAGATCAGCATCACATGAGGCAATAGGAGGAGAGGAGGGGGGCACTTGCTGCTCTCTACCGACACTACATGGGAATAACACTTAAAAAAAAAAACACACACACACACTCTTACAGTGAAGTGATGTAAGTAAAGTTTGACCAGCTCATTCATTAACATGCTCCCTACAGTCACGTGGGTTAAAGGTTGCTCTGGGTGGCTTCCTGTAATACAAACCTACAATAACCAATCCAGAGGGGTGGTGACGCGTCGCTCCTCCGGCGGTCAGGAGGGCGGAGTTAACCAACTTCTACACTGACTCTACTCGCTCGGAGGATAGATATGTATTCGGCCGGACCGTCTGACCCTTTGTGAGGGTTAAAGTGCATATTTTCTAATCTGTTGATAGCGTTTGAGGCTCTTGGCGCTGCGTCAAAAATGGTAAGTGCTTGTTTGGTTGTTTAGCATGCATCTCCGCTAGCTAGCCGCTCCTAGTCGCTCACCTGTTGCACCTGTCGTCGCTGACAGGTAGCTTAAACTACCCCTCTGCACCACTTCCTCATACACCGGGGCTGTTTGTTCCTGTCAGGCCTCCAAGCAGCAGCTGTGTTCGGTTTTTACTGCGGTTTTTATTGGGTTTTAACTCACTTTTTTTGACGACAGTCGGAAGCAAGGTGTAGCTTTTTACTCAACCGGTCCCTTTAGTAAAACTGGTTTCGTCACTTTGCGCCGACTTGTGCTCTAGTGGCAGTTTAATGCTTTCCATAATAATTTGCCTCTGGGTTTTTTACAGGAGATAGACAGCTTGAAATGCCAATACAAAGTTTGGTTTTAGGTCTAAACTGGTTTTATATGACTCAAATAATCTAGATAATGTTCCTCCAGCTGTTTTGATCTCTTTTATCCAGTTCAACACAGTGGAAAAACTGGTATGTCGTCTTTATGATGAGGCCGGTTGAACTTTGACACTCCCCTTAATTTTTTTCATGTTTTTATGTTTTACTTTAATGGATACAACAGACAAAAGTGCAGCTTTGGAAATAATTGATAGACAACCTGTTCTGTATTTTATTTTTTACAAAGTCTACACAACAGGGCTTTAGCATTGATACTTTCTTATGCTAATTCAATACATGCAACAATAACGACAACAAAGTTTCAGTTTCACAGTTATGTATTGAAACTATAAGAAGTTCAAAATTCAAACTAGATGGCTGCAAATATTTTTTAGGTCAAAATTACTTTCTGGATAAGCTCTATATATGATTATTCAAACCGAACTACCACCCAACAATGCCTAAAAAGAGAATTGTGAAACTGCACAAGTCATATAATCCAAAAACGAGCCTACAATAAATTGGCTTAGAAAAATATATTAACCGTACAAAACAAATACAGAGAGAGAGAGAAAATTTCACAATGGACTGAGTTGGATAACAGACCCAAGAATGTCAGGACGGGATGACAGCCATCTTGGTATTTAACAAAGAGGGATACAATGAAACTCACAAACTTAAAAAGAAAACACAGCATACTACCACCAAGAACTGCAACTGAAGAGGCAGAAAACTGTGATAAGATAAGATGAACCTTATTGATCCCTTGCCGGGGAAATTCCCATGTTACAGCAGCTGGATACAGATAAGGCAGAAGGAAGTGCAAGAATTACAAAAGTACACCAGGGCAAAAGAATAAAGATATACTAATAAAAAAGGTCTCACAGAGACAATACACCAGTCATGGTGAACCTACATATGGATATGTACATTATGACATAGTGAAATTTACATACACATGTGAGTCGTTAGGTCCTTCCCTTTCTCAATGGCCTTCCCTTTCATTGGCACCGTTCACACCTGGCCACAAAGGTCCCTAACGAACCCCATTGTGAGAGGGAATGACCTAACGACTCGCATAATGAGGCGAGGGGCAACACTCACCCAGCAGACTGGAGTTTCAATAGTGTTAATGGCTCCTGAAGAGTATAAAATCTGGAACTCCCAACCAGTCAGTTTAGAACTGATGAAGCCTCTTGGATGAGAGGTGAAACGTCTTCGAGCTAACTCAACCAAGTCCAGATGCTACGATTGAAACTATGAGGATAACCATGACCTGGATGACTGAGAATCATCCAGATGACTGAGTGGTGGGACTAAATTAATAGGTTTTAATATTGTGGCTGAATAGTGTTGTGGCCCCTGCACTTTACTACCAATGAAAGCACGGTTCAAAAGGAATTTCCTTCAGAATCATTTTAAAACACAG
>OMNN01096837.1:0-21114 GCA_900302755.1 Chromis chromis
GACTAATTGAAGAAATATATTTATGGTATCAAACTGGATTTATCAACGTCAACATCAAATTTTATTTCTGTTTTTGGACAGTGATTAGTCGCCCTCTAGTGGAACAGACAAACATGTACAATGTCGAATAAATCCTGCTATAGATTACACACAACCAGGAAGTCAGTGAGGAAGAATAGGGTGTGAGTGTGGTTAAAGTAAAGAATTCTTGAAATGAGACTTAATTAACTTTAATTAATAGTATCTTAAGCCAAGATTTATTCAACCTTTATTGATCCCAAGAGGGAAATTCAGCAAGATAAAGATGAGCTAAACACATACAATAATGTAAAATTGAAGTGCAGTTTTCTGATAATTCTGATTAATTTTGCATAGAGATGAGGTATATTTGAAATATGGATGATTAGACTGATATGTACATATAATAAACATAATTAATACTCACATGACACACATGCAATCACATGATAAACACTCCAGTTAGAACTTTATAGTCTGAAAGTTGTACATTTATTTCAACATCTACTTTAAATGTTTGTTCAAAGTCTCACTATACACACTTCAAACCAATCAGAGGACACTTCTTCTTTATTGTCTCACACTGGAAGTGGACTTTGGAATAGATGTTCCACTCCGAGGTCTAAAAATAGCTTTTGTCAAGAGATGTTTCCAATGTCAAGTTGATTTGTTTAATCCTGACAGCAGAATAAAACCGCAGCCTTTGGAAACATGATTTGACATGCATGCCTCACACTGTCCTGCGTATTTTGCACACACCCCGAAACCTACGGTTTCTTAGATTTGTGTTGTTGCCAAGTCCGTTGTGAAGTTAGCTTCTGAGCTGGCAGACTGTCACTGCTTCTGTTGCAAGTAGACCACAGTAGAGATCAAAAACTATTATGCAAGAGAGGCCAAAGAGTCTTGAAAACACAGTCTATGATTTGTGAAGCATATATATACAGTATATATATGTATGTTGTATAGTAAATATTATTATATTATATGGTGGCTTTATATCTGGACCAGGTCTGCATGCCAAAGAAGCAGTGAGATCTCCTTACTTTGCATTTTAACAAATAGAATAAAGGTTTTACAAATCATAGACTGTGTTTTTAAACCATCTGTATACAGTGGTTTTATATCCAGACCAGGTCTAATGTACTCTACATGCAAATAAGGTTGTTCTGCATTTTCACAAACAGCCACATATCAGAGATGGTGTTTTAAAGAGCCTTTAGCCTCTCTGTCTGATCTAGTCCAGAGTTTAACTGTCTAGTATATATGAACAGGTATGATGTGACCTACATGCAACAAAAGCAGTGAAATCCTTTTGCGCTTTTACAAATAAAATACATGTGTTTTGTGTTTTAAAGACTTTTTAATCCTCTCTGACATCATTTAGTTGAGATTTGACCTGTTTTTATATAGTGGTTTTACATCTGGATCAGGTTTTATGTGGTCTACATGCAAGAAAAATAAACAGGATACAGGTTTCACACATTTAAAAGTGGTCTTCGTGCTGCATTCAGGTCTGACACGGTTTCACATCATTAAAATGTGTTGCTCAGATCTTTTAGTTCAATCTCCCTTAACTTTTCCCTTAACTGTCCAATGTGAAGCTAACTTCAGCCTCGTCTGTCATGTGCTGTGATATAACTTGTGCTCTCATTCTGATGTTACATAGGAGTTTTGACATTTTTGGTACAATTAAACAAAACCTGACCCCAAACATGCAAATATACAAGAAAATCTAATGTTTGTGTGTTTCTTTAAATATATAAACATGTTTTTATATTATTTCCTTATTAATCCAGATATTATTTTATGCAGGAACAAATCATTTTATCTGCCCTGAATGTATCAAGTATTTATCAGCCTTATTAAATATCACAAAGCACAGTTAGAATGAAGAAGCTCACCTGGTGCTCTGCTCTCAGTGCTCTGCTGAGTGATCCGTCTTTCATTCCGGCATCTGCCTTTTAAATCCTCCCCTCAACCCTTTCAGTTTCGTTTCAGCCAAAACAATCCCGAAGCCTTCTCTTGAACGCACCAGCTAAGTCTTGCATCAGCTCCCCTCGGTCTTGGTTGCGTTTACGTTCCATTTAAAGATGTCACAACAGTACAGAGCATACAGGAAGAGAACAACAGCCTCCCCCAGCCTTTATTTCCTCCCCTATAAAAAGCTGAAATCTGACACCAACACAGCATCACATCCTCTTGTGACTGTATGACGCCAAATACCAGAAGAACTTAATGAGAGATTTCAGGAGTTTATCTGTAGATATGTAAATATTCATGAACAGGTTTGCATTGAATGAGCATATCAGGAGGACATGATTAACTCTATTTATCCATGAATCATCAAAAAGTGAGAATTTAAGTCTTGTATTTCTATATGGAATTTAAAATGAGAACACCAGCTGTAGTCGACACACTACATCCATTATTATTAAAAAGAAATGAGACATAGGTAGATTTTTTGTATTGGTTGTATATTTATTTCTGTGATCCCTGACTCTAACCTACTAGCTTGAGCCTGAACCCCAGTTTTCTTACTACTGCACCTCTATGGAAACAGAACAGCCATGGCTAGTAGTTGAAAACTCTGGAAACTCTTTTGTGCAATATAAAACAGCTGGAATGCCATAAATTCTAAAAAGAGAAATGAAAGTTGAATTACTTGTTTCACAAAAATGTAAAAATCCTGGAACCAACATGTGCAACAAGTGTCCACAGGTGTTCCCCATACTTGGAAAAAAAAATGGTGACACCATAGATATTTTTCTACTTGCATGTTTCATTAGTGTCCATACTTGTCTCCTATTGGCTCTGTAAACACAGCCTGCAGTTCAGCCCACTTCAGCTGAAAAGTAATTGAATTAAAAAAATATATATATAATAACTTAACCTTTATTTGCAAGATCTCTTTTTCAAGGGAGCCCTGGCCAAGACAGCAGCAGCACCAAGTTGCAGTTACATACAGCAAACATCAAAGACACATACATTATAAAGCATACAGTAACAACTCACAAAAATAAAAGCCTAAATGGGAGGAATCATAATTGGCTAAGAAAAAAGCAGTTACAGACTCCAATGAAATCTGCCTCCATACCCTTCACCAGATTTTTAAAATCCCTGATCGGGATCAGCTTTTGAGGCTGTAGTTCAGCCTGCAAGAGATTTCAGAGTTTGCCAAGTTCAGTGCGAGCCTTAGGGACAGTCTATTAAAGGATGCCATTCGAGTGCAGACAATAATTACTGGCTCTAAATTCAATATACCCACAAAGGTAAGAGGGGAGCAGACCAAGGATGGATTTATAAATAAAATTATATCAATGTGTGAGTCTGTGCATCTTCAGGGAGGGCCACTGAACTCTGGCATATAAGGGTGCAATGGTGAGTGAGAGCTTTGCAGTGACAAACCTCAAAGAACCATGGTACACAGTGTCCAGGCAATGCAAGCATTGAGCAGGGGCATGCATATACAGCAGATCACCATAATCAAGCAAACTAGTTCAGTTCTGACAAGTTTTTTGCCACATGACTGCAGGTCACAGCTCAGTCACTAATGGATGCACAGAAGAGCGCAGAATTTCTTGTTTTTTACAGAGTAAACTGATTATTATTTGGCCAATTTTTAAACGAGACCTGTACAATGAAGTAATTTTGATGAAATATCATGATTTTAGGTTGAAATTTGGTTAATTTTCTCCACCAAACTTCAAATTTGGCCAGCGTACCGTGTAAAGAAAACAGACTTTTACAGCAGTCCTTTTTTTCTGGGTCAGTTTTTAATGAATTCAGCAACTGTAACACAACAGTGAAGCGTTTAGACTTAATACCTCTGACTGGTGGTGATTGGAATCTGGTTCTTGTCACAGATTTCTTAGAAAGACAAAATAATTCAAACTGGGGGCAACTGTACAACCCCATTTAATATTTTAGCTGAATTTTGGGAAAAGGTGACTTGAGCTGCCTCTCCCAGTTCACAGCTCTACACAGTATATTACATTTTCTACATGAGATTCGCAGAGGCTCTACCACCTGTGCAGGTTTTGTTCTCTTCTTTTCTCCTTGGTTTGAATGGCTGTTTCCTGTGTTGTGGTAGCTGAAAACATCCGGATCAGATCCTTCACCTGAGACATATTAAACACTCAATGCAAACTGGACCCACATGAGTAAATCTTTACTGACTGATCAGAAAGCAGAACAAAGAAACACTAAACCAAAGTGTGTGTTGAAAGGAATCAAAGTCGTACCTTCACACCAGTGCTTAACTCTGAAAGTTGTGCAGTTTCACAAGCTGGAAAAGAAGAATGTCACTGTCAACCACATTTTCAGAATTTTACAGAATTCCTAGCAATTCTCTGGGTCAAATAAATCACAATATTACATACATGATTTGGGATCCTTCTCCACTGGGGCTGCTGCTGCTGTAGGATTCATTCTGGTTGCAGCATTTGTTGAATCTGGCAATTTCTGGAAGAAAAAAAAAAAGGCGGACAATGATTTATAAAACTGATTCCTGCTTCTTGCATTTGTCTTTAAGTCTTTAAGATGAAGTTTAGCGCTTGTCTTGTTCATCAGCAATTATCTGATTTATTTTGTCCCAGTATCTGATAAAGTCAATGTTTTTTTATTTTCTTTTGTCCAACTGAAAGCAACAAATCCTCCCAGTGTAGGAGCTGAAAAGAAGAGAGTAGTTGTCATTTTTTGCTTGAAAAGTGACTTATCAATATCAGTAGGATTCATCCTCTGAGGACCATGAATGTCCATTAAAAATTTCAGTAAAATCCATTCAACAACGATGCTATTTCAGACACCCGAAGGACATTTTATTGATGGACATAAGACAATAGAAGCACTAAAACTGTACCTGTGACAGTTTATGTTCCTCTCTGTCATTCTCCTTTGGTTGGACCGTTGTTTCTCTGACTGTGAAGGCTGAAAACTTTGGAGCCAGTAGTTTCGCCTGTATGATAAAAAGCATCCAAGCATTCAGCAAATAAGAGTGTTATGAACGTGTGGTGTTTTTCTAATAGTAAAAGAATAATTCATGAAGCTAGAGAAAGAAGAAACAAGATCCAAAATAAGGGAACACAAAAATCCAACATTGATTAAACATTAATTTTCTGCATTCTAGCAAACTTCTAACATCTCACGCTGCAGTGGGGTGAATAACACACTGGAGAGACCGAGAATAGAGAGTTGTTTTTTCTGCTTGAAAAATGACTTATCAATGACAGTAGGATGTATCCTCCGAGGATCATGAATGCCGGCTGAAAATTTCAGCAAAATCCATTCAATACTTATTGAAGTACTAGCTGAATGGGCATTCCTATTGACTGATACACTGATCAGCCACTGACAGGTGAAGTGAACAACATTGATCATATTGGTACTATGTGGTGTTCTGCTGGAAAACCTTGGATTTTAACATCTGTGTTGATGAGACTTAGACACCCAAATAAACATTCTCCAAGAACAAGTAAACTCCCTCATGCAAATGGAAATCCCAAATGTCACTGGCCTACCCCCGCAGGAAAATGCAGCCCACCACATGGAACATGTTGAGGAACATGACAATGACCCAAGATGTTGATTGACCTCCAAACTTCCTAGACCCCATTCTGATCAAGCATCAACAGGATGCAGTGGAACAAGTTTGATTGACAGAGGCCCCACTGCACAAGCCAGAGTACCCAAAGGATCCACTGCCAACATCCTGGTGCCAGACCCCATAGGACACCCTGAGAGGTCCTCTTGTCCATGCCCAATGGTTCAGAGCATTTTTGACCACATAAGGGGGACCAACACAATATTAGGCAGGTGGTCATAATGTTATGCCTGATCGGTGTATATCGTCACCCCAACTCACAAGACTGATTGCATTGGGTTGGGTTGGGGGATGATGATATACATCTGGGACTTCCACCAGTCAGTTAGAACTAAAGAACCCTTTTGGATGAGATCTTCAGCAACCAAAAAATTGAAGTCCAGTCATTCTATACTGAAGTTCTTAGGATTACCATGACCTAGATTGCTGAGAATCTGCACAGACATAAAGCAAAATACTGAACAACGTGGCACATTAACTTGATGATGGAGGTTGAGGAAAGTCAACGTAAGTTATTGCAGTTCACCCTGAGGGGAACATGAATGTCTGTTCCAAACCTAACGGTAATCTATTCAATCATTGACAAGTGAAAAGACACTCAAAACCATAAATGTGAGCTACGTGGTGCTGTTTGAGCAGGTTTTTCCTGGCTCAGAATGGGCCTTTGGGAAGTGACTATGCACAACAGTAAGCATGATCAGTACACGTACCATAAAGGAGATGCGTCTGTGTCATAATTTTTTGACAGAAATCTATGTATTATCCTGTTATTTCTGACTATTTGATAAGAAAAAATGTCAATTATCCATGAGTAGTTGAAACCACAATCAACAAAACTTTCTAAAAATTGCTATCTCTATTCTTAATTCTTATTATTTTGGCACTGTTGATTTTCCTTTGGCCCTGGTTGAAACCTCTCTGGGGGGCGCCAAAAATTCCTCCACGCAGGAAAAACCCTGCAGAGGAAACATGAGAGAATTACTAAAGTTGGGATGCAGTCTCTGGGAGTCATGAAAGTCTGTACACAATTTTATGGTAATCCATTTACCAGTTGTTGAGATATTTCAGTCTGGACCAAAGCAGTGAATCAACCAACTCACAGACTAATATTGCCATTCCTAGACCAAACAGCATGGTTAAAAAAACAATAAACTAATGTCTTTGAGTTAGGGATCGTGTTAAGTATTACAGGTCATGACCCATAAATGAATCACAGGAAATTTAACTAGGCTGAGAACAATGTGCTACCAGTGAGGAACTCTCGTGAAGCCTGAGTGCAAACACAGTAATATCCATTTTCACTTTGCTCTCTTTCATTTGTGTCCAATTACATTTTATGCAGTGATCAGTTTCAACAAACCCAAGAACAACATGTTCATATTGTACCAAACAGGAATGTTGTGGACAGAACCTGCCAAATGTGCGATTCGAATTTCACAGTTGGAGGAAACTGCAGAGTTTACAGCTCAATGAAAATGAAAAATTACAGACTGCAAGTATTTTTACATAGGACAACATATTTTTAGCCGTGCTGGTGAAGCGTCTAGCACTTAAATATCTTAACAGCTATTGGACAGAAGAGTGAAATTTTGTGCCAATATTCATGGTACCCTGATGATGAACCTGCTGACTTTTAATATTTAACTAGTGCTGCAATGAAGTAAACATTTGCAGTTTAGTGCCAAAGTGCAGCATCACAGAGCCACTGGTGTGACTTATGTTTTGTTGTTGAAGACTATTTTTGGAGTATTTTTAACCTTACAGGATTATCAGCAATGAAGAGGCAGACAGAAAACATTTGGAGAGAGGGTGAAGTATGATATTTAACACAGGTTCCAGGTTGGAATTGGTAATACGCATTTAAAAAAGAAGGAGGAGTCAATGTGGATTAATATATTTGATAAAATGCAAGTGTATCTGTGACTTAAGATGTTATTTTTAATAACATTTTCTATTTTAATGGACCTGAAGTCTGGTTAAATGACAAATTAATGTTGTTGTCACACCTCACATAAGTTGCAACATTACAGAGAAATGGTGAGGAATTGATTGCCATTGTAACTATAGTACGTAAATGTATAGCATAACATTAACCACTTTAATATTCACATTTATTTATTATGTGCCAAATGTGTGCAAAATCACAAAGTAATTAAGGTAATTTTAAAAGAAGGTAACCGTGTTTGACTGTAACGCTTTACATTATATTTTTAAATATAAATATCACTTCCCGTTACATACACTACCACACTGAAGTGTGCAGCACTCTGTCAATCAACATGATACTAAAAAGACATTTTCTTTCAGCCATGACACTGCTGAGCTTTAACATGTGCATTTATCACATTTACAGTAAATCTCCAGGATGCTGAAGACTTAACATCTAAACAAACACAGTGAACCAGAGTTTGTATACAGCGGCCTCAATCATAGCTTTCTACTCTCCTTATTAGCTGAATATCAGAGATACCTCAGAAGCCACTGTAACCATTCGGTGGTGAGCTGGTTTGCTGAGGCAGAGTGGAGGCGAATTGAATGGTCTGCAGTGAGAGGCTGTGGGTTGGGTTTCTCTGAGGTTATGGTCATTCTCCCCTGGGAAAGTGGTTAGGCCTGGCTGTTTACTTTGGAGTAACCCTGCCCCTCCCCTTAAACTGTTCACTCTCCGCTTGGTAACCCATGATTACCGACGTTGGTGCACACCTGTCATGTCTGACCTCTTTATGAAAGAATTATTAGCGTGCTTTAATTTTGAAAGTGCAGCTAAATGAATTGAAACTGATCAAAAACACAGCCATTGCGGAGTTTCTCTCCAGCCCACTCTTTGCTACGCAGCGGTTTGGATGTTGCACGGCCACCACCTTCATGTCACAGCAGGTGTGTGTGAAGGGTTGAGGGGAGGGGGAGAGGTTGGGAGGTTGGGCAGGGTGTTAGGACTGGACTTAATGGGTAGGGGCTGAGGTAGTGCATGCATCTTCACCCAAAGAGGAGTTTGACTTTCTCTCAGTGCCTCTCTCTCAGACAGACTCACACAGGCTCACTCACAGTGCTGGACTGAAAAAGCCTCTCAGCTCTGCTCTCCAGCTTTGGCCACCAGAGATGATGCTTCGGTGTTACTCTTCATGATTTTCCTGCAGGACTGAGCGGAGTGGCAGCTCTGCAGCTGATGGGCTGCTGCTCTTTCTATCTTTATCCCTCCTTTAATTTGGACACTGGGGAGAAATAAATAGCCCAACACACACTGTTGGGAGGCAAATGAATGGAGCAGACTCACAGGGGATTTCCCCAGGCTGCATTTGCACCAATGGACCTGGACACGAGTTCTGAACGGGCCAAATTGTATTTGGCCAAATAATTTCCAAAATTATTTTGCAAATATATATTTTTGCAACAAGATCATCTCTTAAAAGATTGAAGCTTTTTGTGGATTTTCACTTGGGGGAAAAAATCGCACCAAGTAAGTTCAAGTTTCTTCTTTATTTATACAAACTGTTTACTGCCTGGGAAGGCTTATGTATTAGAAAACTGTGTCATTTTTCAACTGAAATCAACTGGTAAAAAGCAGAGAAACAGCTGAGCATTAATTTATAAAACAAAGTCTTACTTAATTCATCAAAGTGACTGATAATATTTATTGTGTCCTTCAGATGTTTGGCTCAAGGATGTGCTCTATAGTCATGCTTCATCAGTGGAGTCTGGCTGTGTTCTTGCTGTGTTCCCCAGTGACCCTTGATGGGAGACCAGTTGATGCACTTAGTAGCAGAACGTGAGTTATTTTAAGAGTAATTTTGAAAAGCTTAGAAAAAACATGTTTGCAGTAAGGTACTTAAAAATTGGCAAGTTTATTAAAAAATACTTCTTTTTTAAGATTCCATTTTTTATTTAGAAAACACCACTGCAGTTTACCTGGACATGGTAAAATAAGGAGGTTTTCTCTGTTTTAGCTCTGTGTTAAACTCACACTAGTGACAGCTCTCAGACTTGTTTATGCTGCCACCTACTGTACTGAGGTTTCCTGAAGCCTGACCTTAAATTTCAGCTGCCACCACTTCTAAAACTATTGCCTACATAAACTCACCACTGTGGTGTCAAATAAAATTCCAACATGGGTTAAAACAAAAAAAGAGAGAGTTATGAGAATTGGCTCGCTGGCAACAGAGACTAAAACAGGTTTTTATAAGTCTAGAAAAGAGAAATATGTACTGCCTTCATACAGGATATGGCTTTAGCATGCCAATATCCAATCTCAAAAATTTTTTTTTGCTTTATTTCTGTTTGTAGTACATGCTGATCTGACTCTGTGCCACTTTTTCTGCTGTCAGGAGGAGGTCAGTGAGCCACGCCCAGCTGATGCATGATAAAGGTCGCTCCCTACAGGAGTTCAAGCGCCGTATGTGGCTACAGGAGCTGCTGGAGGAGGTGCACACGGCTGATGAGCGTGCACCACCTGTGCAGAGCAGAATGCCGAGCCAGACCTTCAGTGGAAATGCTCTACACCAGAAGCCCCCAGGGGCCACCAAGGACCTCCCAGACAGGTTCAGGCTGGACAGGGAGGGCCCTAACCTCCCCCAGGAGACCAACAAGGCTCTGGCGTATAAGGACCAGCCACTTAAAGTAGCCACCAAGAGGAAAAAAAAGGTGAGGTTAGGCCGGCGCAGAGAGAACGACAAGAAGAGGAGGAGAGCGCGATCTGTCTCAACAAAGGGGCCATAAAGGATGCAGCACCCCGCATGAGAGACCCCCAGCACCCTTCCTGTGGTGCTGCACTAAGACACTGACAGACTGATTGAGGCCTGACAGACTCGAACCGCTCCTGACTCGGTCACTTCAGATTATGGCCCCGGGGTTGTGCTTGTATGATAAAACTTTGCAGCGCTTGTATTTTTGTCTTAAAACAATCCCACTTCCTGGAGTGTCACCACAACATCTTCTTAGATCCATATTTATTTGGGAAATCTTTACACCTCTGTAACCCTGATTGTCTTCAAACCAATGGCATATATTGTAATTTCTAACCAGCAAAAGTAGAGCATAGGAGGAAGTATTTATTTCTTATATATTATAACTTCACAAAAACTGGGATGCTGAGTGGTCTGCTTTTGTTTGGCTCTATATGTGTTGACTATCATGGACTTACAGTCATGACAAACTGTTCAATGAATACATCTGTTCAAATGGTTCTGCCATAATTTATTTCACTTTGAAAATGTATATTTATTTTGTGAATGTATCACGGTGCTGCTGACTAAATTCCATAATGCACTTTAGTTATATCCTGTAAATGTTCTTTTGTGGTTGAGTTTTACTTTGGTGATGCTTTTTTTTTTTTGATGGTCCTGGTTTCCGTTCCCTCCTTAGATCCCTCATGGACTTATAACTTATTGGATGCTTCGTCAAACCCACTCCCATCCTTTTGCATTTATAGTTTATTTTTATAGAATAAGCCCAAGTCAGGGGCCATCAGACTCCTATAATGTTCTGCACTTGCACTGAGGGCATACTGTACAGGTTTCCAGTTAATCAAACATTAAAAATGTAGCCATTAGAGAGACTTTGATTCACAGCGTCTTCATTCACCACAGACATGCAGCTCAAACACGACATGTAGCATTTATGACAGGAGCTACAATGACTTACTGAGTAATCGAGTTAACAGAACATCAACCAGCAGCAACTATTTTTTTTATTAATGCTTGATTGTAATGTTATTTTTTCTTCTTCAAAAATGCTTTTAAATGTCTTTTGTGGAATTAAATTGATTATCTTTAGATAGTGGATAGTGAGAGAAAAAAGCAATTTTGGAAGAAGTTACCTTGATTATTGGAATTTTGCACAATATTTTATTGTATTTTCACTGTTTTAGAACATTTCTGAGAACAAACTATAATATTAATGTTACAGTTAGTGCAAATGAGAGTAGATTTCAGAAACTTGTCACTGTAAAATAACTTGGGTGGAACTGAACTCCTTGTTATAACAGACATTGAACGGCTGAACTGAAGAAGACTCATGGATGAGACCAAAAAGATACGTCCACTAAGTGCGATAATCTATAATCTAAAACTGGAGGTTGATATGAAGGAGACTAAGGCTGCTCATTTTCAATATCAATTAATCTGCTGATTTTTTATTAATTGTTCTGTCGATACAATCGCTGCTTGTTTAGTCCAACCAACACTCCAAAATAATATTCTTTTTACTATCATATAACAATATTATTACAATACCAATCTTCATACATGAGAATGTTGAGAGAATGAATGTTTGTCAATTTTGCAAGAAAACAATTATACCAATTACTCAATTATCAACATTTTTTTTAATTAATCAGTAAATTGATTTGTCAAATGATTATTTCACATTTATTGTGCATAACATGGAAGCCACTGAACTTGGGTTGTTCTGCTTGTAAAAAACAATAGTAAGTTTGGCATAGGGGTCAAAACTGATTTTTAACATTTAGGCGCAGTGTGAAAAAACACATCAATGTTTTTGTTGACTTTCGACGTGGACAGGACACACTGAAGCTGTTAATGTCCCACTTGAGATCACGTGACGCTTTAACAGCCACTGAATGAAAGGCTCAGACGCTGGTAATGGAGGGGTTCGCAAATGCATCAACGTCAGCTATATCCTGTGCTAAGAGCAGCAGTGTACACCATAGGCCATTAGCTGACAGAGTCATAAATGCTGTGGAAAGCCTGATAAAGCCACTGTTAGAAGCCTGCAGCTTGCACTGAAGAAATCAATCAAACAATGGAGAGAAACATTAATATCTCCACAGAGGGGGAGGAACAAAGAACGTAATCAATGGGCTGGACGCTTTTTTCTGTACAGGCTGACCGTCTTAAGGTGGTTTGGGGTGTTGAGTTTAAAATGTTGTTCCTATGGCGTGAGTAAAACCCCAAAATAGCATCTGAAGGGCTGAAAAGTCAACCTCCCATTTAGCATTTATAAGCTCATAAAGACAGTATATAAACAATAATGGTTTAATGGTTTAAAACACACTATAGAGTAGTTGTAAAGAGACATAATCACATTTACGTGCATTTATAAATGCCTATAGCTCCTTCTCTTCATATGTGGTGTTGTGAACATTTGATAACATGGTATAACATAGTTGTAGTTATTTATTCATCATTTTTACATGTGCATACAGTTAATACATTACAGCCACAGTGCAATAACAGGTAAACTGCACTGTGAAACTGCTACCAGTCAATATGTAAATAAGATTTTTTTTTACCAGTTTCCCAGTAGATTTTTTATTTCTCCTAGGATTTATCGCTCTATCTGTGGTGCAATTTGGCTCTAATGTCCTCAAGTTTTTTTTATTTAAAATTTTTATTCACCTCATTTGGTGTGGTTTCAGGCCAACGTAGGTGTCAAGAGCATTTTTTTCCTCTGTTGCACAACTTTGAGCTATATTCAAGCTATATATTAAAGCTATTAGAAGTGTTTTTAATATATTCTGAATGGTTAAAGTTTGCTCATCGTTTTTAGACTGGAGATATTACATTAGTGACACAACCAACTAACCCTAACCTTAACCCTATATCGTTTTGGAAAGAGGTTAAATATGTCCAAATAAAGTGTTATGAGGCATTTATAAACAGTCAATGCAGTTATGAATGCTGTTATAGCTGTTAACAAAGACACTATTAAACCTTCATTATGTCCTTATATGTTTACAACTACAGGGTTTATAAAATGTTATGAGAAACTACACAAACACCCACAAGCAATAATAAGGAAGCAGGCACACATGATACACCACTGTTTTCTCAACAGCTGACCAGAGACCATTTCTCTTTAAACCTAGTCAACCAGAATCAATTTGGCGCAGGTAATGTTTGCCTTTCTTCCCTTCGCATTCAGCAATCACACTTTGTAATGAATCCTCAGAGGCTGCCACCTCTCACCCCATCAGTCCATTTTAACAGGATAGAAACCAGTAAAGAAGAATTATCCAGTTCACATAATGAGGATGGGTCGCTCATAGACACAACACGGCTGAGGAACAGCGATGGTGAGTCTGACAAAACCATGAATCTGACACCATTTTAAAATGAACTGTGAACACCTGTACTTGTTCACGCCTATAATTATTGAAAATGTAGCTTTCAGTAGCTGCCAGTTATATCTCAAAATATTAATTCAAATACACTTTCTCCTCAGTAGGGAGCCACTGCTCTCTGTATACTTTGTGTTTTTGTGATTTTACATCACATATATGTTTTAGCAAGGTTATTTTGATATATATTTTTCAATAACTAATGGGTTAACTAAAGTCTTACAGATGATTATTTCAAAAGCATTTTGACCAAGTTAGAAACAAAGGTTGTATCTTAATATTTAGAGACATGCCATCTAATTTTCCTTTCAGTAGAAGTAACATAAATAGGGCTGCACCTAACCCTTATTTTTCTTTATTATTCTATGTTTCAGTGAAATCAAAAAATGTTCCATAATGTTTTTTCATAGCCTAAGATCCAAGTCCCTCATTTTGTTCAACCAATCATCCATAAACTAATTCTATTAAGTTTTCCATCATATATGATGAAGACAAGAGTCACATCATCTCGCTTGAAAAGCTGTAAGCAGCAAAAGTTTGGAACTGATTATATATATTTTTTATTGCCAGGTGATGTCCAGCTGATGATAACATGGCAGCTCCCAATACCTATGGGCTGATCTTTGCCTGCACCTGTGGAGTGATCCTGGGCATCGGGCTTTGTGCCAACCTGCTGGTCTTCTCTTTGTTTGCCAAGTACAACACATTGCGTAAAAACCGCCTGGACATCCTCCTCCTCAGCATGACTCTGGCAGATTTCCTAACCCTCCTGCTCATCCCCTTCACCCTGTACTCCGCTGTGAGCTTCACCTGGCCTCTCGGTGACACCTCCTGCAAGATCTACCAGTTCCTGCTAGCCTTCAGCCTGGCTGCGAGCACCTACTCGCTGTGCGCCGTATCCATGGCCCGCGCCATGATCATCACCAACCCGTACCAGCCGCCCAACATGGACCTGGTCATCTTCATGTTTGTCTTGGTCTGGGCCTTCAGCTTCTTCATCAGCCTGCCTCTGCGAATGTTTGCCACCAAAGAAACTCTAGGCCCGAGCCTGGAAAACCTCTCCTTCTGCCTTCCAACGATTCATGAGCACCACTACCAAGTGGTCCTCAGCCAGTTTGTGCTTTACTACTTTATTCCAATGCTAGTAATCGCCTTCAACTATGTCCGTCTGGCTCTTTTTCTCCACAAGAGTCCTGTAATGTCCGTGTCCAGTGCCAGAAACACCCGCAGGGCCTCTGTCATGGTGTTCTTGGCTGCTGCTACCTTCTCCGTGTGCTGGCTGCCTGGCTATGTGCTGGAGCTGTGTGTTTACCTGGGCCTGTATCGCCATGGACAGGCCTGGGAGATGTTCTACTTCACCTGTACTGTGCTACAGTATCTGCACCCCTGCGTCAACCCGGTGCTCTATGTGCTGCTGTCGAAGCGTTACCGCCACAGGAGGGCAGCCTGGCTCTTTAGCTGCAACAGGAACAGAGTGCAGCCGCAGGTCATCAGTGTCACTACAGACAGCTTTTAAATTCAACTCATTTGTTGAAGCATTGTTGAAGCAGGCAATGAGTATTATTAATATTATAGTATAATATTGTTTGTATAAATCAGCTACATTTGCGGATGTCTTTTTGGGGATGTTACTTTCATTTAGTCTCAGTTTTCCTTGATCAATTTGTGGTAAATGTGAGGATAAGTAGACAAAAAAAGTATCAGCCATGTTTTGTTTTTTTTTAACCTAGAGACATCTACACTAAAAAAGGAAGCAGGAATCATCCAATCTTAGTATCTTATTTTACATTAATATTTTAGAGATACTACGTAAGCCTAGATATCCCAGTACTACCAACCCAAAACTGCAAGATTGAATTAAATATGATGATCACCTTTATAATGCTGCATTTTAAGTAAATAAAAGTTCAGTTCTATTTTAAGGCAGCACATTGATTACATTTACGCAATTTGAACAAGTCTTATTGCTTATTTTCTTCTTATTGCTGATTGTTAGATTGTGTTGTTTTTATTGTGTGTTAGACTTTCTCTTTTCTTTAACATACTAGAAAAATATAATTTGCACCATCCTGCACTGTCATTACAAACATTTTTCTTAATTTTTTTTGTCTTCTTAGACATTTGTAGCTAAATATATAAATATAGAAGAAGAAAAAATGTCTGTGTATTCACAGTGTTGTATTTATATAAAATAATAATTAATGCAAGAATATGTTCTTATTATAGTGAGTAACTGTGACTTTTTTTCACAATATCAGTGATTTAAAGTCACACTTTCCAAATGATTTTCAGTGAAGATAAAATATTGCAATGCTGAATTAATAATATGGGCAGTCAGTTTGTCTCTTCACCAAGACAAATCCTTAACTTATATGCTACAGGACAAGATAGCAGGTCTGTGTGATAATGTGCCAATGAACTGTGCTAAAGATGCGGGTGAACTGATGTTTTTGTACTTCAGAGAAAAGCTGGTCTCCATCCACAGCACAGTTATTCTTCCAAACAGCAATAAATCATTCAGTACGTTTTGCCACCTTGGCGGAGGATGCTCATTAAATGTGAGCTATATGATCCACCAGTATTACACTACATAACAAGTAATGAAAAACCATGGGGTAAACCACAACCTTCCACCTTCAAACTATTTAATTGAGCCATCAAAAATGACATTTCGACAACCCCGAGTCTAAAATCTCACTCTGGACGGAACAACAAGATTCCGATCTCCAGCAGTCTCATGACTATAAACTATTTCAGTTTATGACTGACCATTTTCCTATATTACATTTATATATCACATTACAGCAACAAGATACACACACATAAACTAAATAAACGGTGAGGAACCACCCACAAACATTGATATGTGTAACAGTAATGAGCCATTCATAACTGTAATTCCTGACTTTTAAGTGTGATTTTGTTTTAGATATATCTCTCTTACTGTCTTTGAGCAATATGTTCATTATCTTGTGAATACAGGCTTTTATCTTCTCTGAGCACAGTTTCAACTCCTCTCAATGTGTAGTTCAGTAAGTTTTGGCTGCACTGGATGTATCCTCATGTGACTTCAGGTCATGCAGTCAGAAACTGACAGGCGGGTTAATCACATGTTTATTACACAATCCAACATTACCTACAGTAAGTATTTTAGGGATGACTGCTCCTTTAAAAATTAGTTTGATCCCCCAGGAGCTGCTGGCTTGCCATTGGGTGGATCAACAGTTAAACCTCCAGCGTCAGCGTGCCATTCTTCGCTCACTAGCAGCACAAACACATGAGATAAAAGCAAACACCTGTGTTCACACTCTTCTCTCAGGCGGCTACAGGCCTGAAGTTTGGAGTAAGCACAGGGCCGTGTGGCAGGTGCTGTAGTTACACAGAAAGAGAAGGGATTGGGAAAGGGAATAACAAGGCTGGCTGAGTTCTGGCGGCCGATGCAGTAATAGGAGACCCGCCGCCCCTCCCTCTGTCAGCTCGCCCCCTGACTTTTGGCCTTCTCTTTAGCGTACTGCAGGGCAGCTGGCCTGACTTGTACAGATCGGTCAGACCGGCAGCCAATCAGCATGTTGGATGTGGTGGAGCAATAAAGAACACGTGCACAAGAGGTACAAGTGAATGTATTAAATGTAATTTAAAGTATACTGATTGCATTGCTAAGGGAGTCCAGTTGCCACATTTACCATTTACACCAGAAAAATTATCCATAAACAATTCAAAGTAATTTTTTTTCTCATAAATGTTGTTTAAGGCCAGCAGGAGCTGCTAGAGGATGCCAACACCTCCAGAAACAACTGCTTCTGATCCATGTTCGTCAACTGAAGCCTCAAATGAAGTAATTAGAAACACATTTCAGTGTAATCAGTATAATACAGTCCAGTACACCACATCCACCAACTGCTAGCTCTCAGTAATAAACCTATAGTGGTGATGTGTTGCACTGCATTAGACTGTACAGGTGCACCTAATAAATGACCAGTGAGTGTAGATCAAGGGCTGCTTTAGAATAAAAATCTAAAGTCAATACTAAGAAAACTGAACAACAAAACAAAAGTTAAATCATTTGCCATTTGGTCAACTGAGAGAAAAATTGATGAGAGACACTTTTTATAAATGAAAAATCACAAAACATACTCGTTCTCGCTTTAATGTTGTGATTCTCTGGTTTTCTTGTCCTTCTTTGACAGTAAATGGAATCTATTTTTTGACAAAACAGAACACTGCAGCCTAAATTTAATTAATATAAAATATACGAGG
Organism: Chromis chromis; assembly: GCA_900302755.1. Lineage (NCBI taxonomy): Eukaryota > Metazoa > Chordata > Actinopteri > Pomacentridae > Chromis > Chromis chromis. The sequence goes on from OMNN01096837.1 coordinate 17,946, forward strand.
TAGCAGGTCTGGTAGAATACAGTGCTGTGATTTTCCACCTTTATCAGATCACATGTCATTGAATTTGAACTTTGGTTAATCCTGCTCATCATGATGATTTCAGTATTTGATTTAAAACATTTTGATAACAACATATCCTATATTGTTCATGGATTAACTAAAATACATACTGGTTCCCCGGCTTCAATAGTCATTGTCCAGTGATTTAAGTCTGATGTGTCAGACGGGTGTCATGCCCCAACACTAACAGGTGTCTCTCTGTGTAGTACAGTGCAAATGCTTTGGGCACTTTAGACGTTTCGATTATGAATCATCACACACCATCGGGGAGGCGTCTGATTGGTCCACAACTCCTTCTGCTTCAGCAGGCCAGGACTCACTCTATACTTGTAATACCTACCAAATGGTGATAATTTAAAGACTGTTTAAGTAACACAATTTCATAAACCTTTATTCTACCTGGGGTTTGATCTAGAGCCAACCTTATTTACCCGTTTTTAATTAAATAATTATATATCCCACAAATCTGAAAGTGTGTTTTAGCCCCTTTCACGCTGGAGATCAAATCCATTATAAAAATGCAACCACAGTCATTTTTTAAAGGTTGCCAAGTGTGACATATTCACTGAAGACATCAGCAACTACTACAATGATATAAAATGGATGTAGCATTTGTTGTGCTTCATTTCTGTATGAACAAATTTGGTTAGCAGATCCAGTTGACAAATTTGACAACAGGTTCAATAACAGCACTTACTACTGACTCATTGTTACAAGGTTGTTATACTGTAATTTTAGTTTTAATAAATCCAAAGTAGAAATATTCATTTCTGCTGTATTTTTTCAGATCTCACTCTGGCCTGGTGATGGCGATAAGGAGACCTGTTGTATTTCAAAATGTTTATTTTGGCGTCTGTTACTGACTAAATTTGGGGAAGTTGTTTCTGTGGAAATTTCAAAAAATAGCCTCGGCCCTAAGGGACTACTTGTGATGTCAAACAAAAATTGTTGAGGCCTGATTGAAAAATGTATCAGCAACAGAAACTTAAACAGCAGCAGTATGAAAATTGTTCAGTGGAATGCTTGATAGTTTCACTTTAACACATTAGATGCAAACTGTTATGAAAGGAAAAAAAATAAAAAATCAGTACTCTGTGCTCCCTCTCTGGCTCGTGTCACTCATATCATGTCACTCATGCCATTTACTGAGCCAATTATTTAACAGGTGCCTTGTCGCCTTTCGTTGCTCTCCCTGCAGCTTCTGTGCAGGTCAACATATGTTTAATTATTGCATCCTACTGGTGTAAGGTCAGTTTACCTCAAAGTTAATTTTACCTGCTTTCTTTATTTCTATATTTGCTCATCAAAGTGAGATCTCCACCGGAGCTGCAGCCAGACTGTAATTTAATGATCCTGTCACTTAAAACTCCCCAGTGTGGTCACTATGCATCTACTACATGAAGCAGAGATTCCAAACAGATCTACATTTACTAAGATGACACCTTCTTGTTCATCATTATAATGTAATATTAGATCCATGCGAAGTGTGTTTGAAGAATGTTGGTACGGCTTAATCAGGAATTTGCTCAGTAAAGCGAATACATATTTGAGTTATAATGGTTGTACATGTACCTTAAATGTACTACTGTGTACCCCTTCCTTTGGTAATAGCTAAACAGTACAGCATGTCTTCAGGGAAATTACTTGTTTCTTCTAATGAACACATTAAATGCTAAAAAAGATTAAATAACTGAGCGTTAGAGTTTCATACTTCTGCACTCAACTTTACAAACAGGTCTATGTATCTACGGATCAACATGAACACCACAAAGTATATTTTATCCTTACAACAGTTTCATTCTCATTCTTCTGTACAAAGTCAGTGAAAGAAGTAAGCTAGAATAATAAATCAACCTCATCGAGCACTTTATTCGGAGCACCACACTAATACTGCTTTCAAAACAGCCTCACTTCTTTGAGGCATGGATTTCACAAGATGTTTAAAACCCTACTTTGAGTTTCTGGTCTGTGTTTACATAACTTCTGCAGACTTGTCGGCTGCATATTCATGTTGCAGATCTCCTTCTTCTACTGCATCCTAAAGGTGTCCTACTGGATTCATGTCTGCTGAGTGAGGAGGCCACTGAAGTTCACTGAACTGAAAGTCATGTTCATGAAACCACTTTGAGACACTATGACTTGGCATGTTATCGTGCTAAAAGTAGCCACAAGAAGATAAATTAGGGCTACTGGTTAAGTAAATTATGGTAATAAAGGAATGAATGTGGTCAGCAATAATACTCAATAGACTGTGGCATTCAAACAATGATTGAGTAGTATTAAGGGGCCCATTGTGTGGCCAAAAAAACATTCCTCGACACTCATCACACCAATACCAGCAGCCTGTACTCTTGGCTGCCTAAGCAGAAAGTTTTTGTGAGACTGCCCTCAGCAGCCTATGTTTCCAAAGTAAATTTTTATTTAATGCATTGCAACCAAATAATTGGCCAACTGGATTATTGCATAAATAAGCAGATGCTTGATGTTCCTTTAAAATTGTTGACTACTGTAACAAACACAGTATTCAGTCAGTATATTGACTGATATTAACTCATTGCAGGTATACTGTGTTAGTATTGGTGTTTGCCAGTCTATAGGGTTAGGGAAATACAGGATAGGAAATTGCAGTCCAAAACAAGAATAAATTGTCCGTAGGTGTGAATGTTAGTGTGTTTGTTTGCTTGTCTTTCTATGTGGCCCTGCGATAGACTGGCGACCTGTCCAGGGTGTCACCTGCCTTCAGCTGGGATAGACTCCAGCCCCCGGCAATTAAGTGGTGTATAGATAATGGATGGATGGATGAATGGACCATATATCACCATTTAAGCCATTTAAACCCAGTGTTTCCATAAATATATAATATGTATGTAGAAATATATAATCACATATGCTAAATGTAATAATTAAAAGGGTCAACATAAGAGTAATACTACTAATACTAATACTAATACTAATACTAATACTACTACTAATACTAATACTAATACTAATATAAGAAATGTAAATATGGATACACATCCCCTTGTGACTTTCAAAGCATGTTCAAAATGTGAATTTTCAAAAGAGCCCTTCATAAAATGTGTTTGTAGGCCTCATCTGTGTCAGTTCA
>OMNN01096840.1:0-10110 GCA_900302755.1 Chromis chromis
CCCAGCCCTTTCTGCTATCCCCCACCCCTCTCACCCCATCTGGTCGAGGCAGATGGCCACCTTCCCTGAGCCTGGTTCTGTCTGAGGTCTTTTTTCCCCCTCCCTATATTAGGATTTTTTTTCGTTCCTTCCCACCGTTGCTCATAGGAAATCCAAAGGCAACTTTGGATTGTTGGGTTCTCTGTTTATAATTCGTAAGGTCTGTACCTTACTATGTTAAGCTCTGTGAGATGACATATGTTGTGAATTCGCGCTATATAAATAAAATTTAATTTAATTTAATTTAATAAGTCTCCTTATCCTTATCACCTAGTCAGAGTGAGATCTGAAAAACTCCAGGAAAAATTGACATTTTTACTTCTGCCTAATCAAAACTGCAAATTATATAGTAAATAAGAACCTTATTTGCAATTGAGACTGATGTAACACAAATGAATGGCAACAAATACTATAATCATGCTAGGCAACCATTCAAAAATAGAGTTTCTATAATAGATATGGCCTGGACCTGGTAGAGACTCCTCCAGGGTGGAAGAGGTTATGTGCAGGCAACCAAAGGACTTTGGTTAAGGTTAAGGAAAGATATTGATTTTGCCTAAATATAAAAAAAACATGTTGTATCAGGTCACTTTGGACTTTCTCTGCAATAAAATAAATCACAATCTCTGCTTAATCTCAACCAGTGCCTGAACATTAGCAACATTTCCTCATTATATTGATAGAAATTTTTTATTTAGTGCAATTGTATTTCCTTCCAAACTTGTAATTTAGTTGCATATAAATGTAATTTCTCGGAGAGCGGGTTCAGCTTGGTGCATGTGACTACTGCCACTGAAAACCAGGTCACAAAAACAGTAAAGTTGTGGCTGTATAACCAAACAAAAGACTAAAAACACATGAAAACACTTGGCTTGAAAAACTGGCGAACAAGCCTTTTTACATTACATTTTACATACTGTAATTGAACTATTGTTAGTATAAATACACTGATGAGTGAGAAAAGACTTCTTCTACCACTGAATAAACTATAAATAGTGCTTTGAATAAATGTATTGCTGTGACATTTATATATGAGCTGAGATGATTAAATGTACAGTCAGTGAACAAAACATCTTAAATCTATTCATCCAGATCATATTTCTTTCAGTGCTGAATGTTCATCAAATGCATGGCTGCCATGCAACAGCCAAAGACCTGCTTTTTTCTCAGGGCACTGTGCGTTAGCCCTCTTCACAGTCCCATTACATACATATTTGACAAAGAGGATATTACATACGTGAGTGGCGGGTGGGGGAAAGATGAGAATTTCAAATGATCAAATCCTTCAGGACTGTCTTTGCATTTTTACATGTTGGCTGCCGATCGCCTCTTTGCATGTAGCACAAGAATCCCACATTCATCTTGTTCTGACCACTGGAAAAGGGGGTCGCCCTCCAGAAAACGAGACATGGTCCCCCCTTTTTTTCCAGCCCTGGTATGGAAAATATGCGTCACATTTGAATGTGGCCGAAGCAGTTTACCTTGTCGTCCTCACCTCATTATCACAGTAACCTTGTGATCTGGCCAATTTCTCCGCCGTAATGATGCATGATATTCTGAAAGTAATTTTAATCTGGACCGGGGAGCTCCAGCTGCCAGGTATCAAAGTCTTTGGCTGCCTTGAGCAACGCACTCAAGCCATACAAAGTCCACTAGTAGCCAACGTTTCTCACCTCCTCCCCCCACCAGCCCTCAGACGTCTTCCATGCATAATTAGGTAGAGTCCTGTGAGAATAACAGAGATTTTTTTTTCTTCTTTTTACTAAGATGAGGATTTTAAAGAAGCATAATGTATTATTGTCTCAACGAGAAGTGGTTCCTCTCGGAGCCAGGCACTCGACTGATCCCTGTCATAATATCACCCACATTTGGCATTTTGTCAAGCAGCGTTGAGATTTATTCCTGCCGCAATTTAATTTTAACAATCTCTCTGCAGGCAAACAGGCTGAGATGCTAACTGTGGCGATATCGGAGTCAGTTTGAATGATAAGTCATCGCTCGAAATAAAGAAGAATGATAAGAATGATGCCCTGGGCTACAACCCAGATCGGCTATGAATACATTCAAGGATAATTGTGCACAGTGACTGGACCAGTGTGTTTACAAAGGCGCATTAACGCCAAAGCCAAGACAGTCCGGGGGAAGGAAGAATGTACAGAGCAGCCGAGGGGATCTGTCTGTATGAATACATTCTTTCCTCATTGTCCTCTCAGACAGGAGGATCATTACTGGCTGGACACATGCTCTGGCAGCACCAGCCTTCATTATTATGCAGCGGTCGACACAGGTTTAACAAAGAGAAATTTGTCTAGCATTTGTTTATCTGGAAGGAGCAGAGTCTGGCACGGCAAACGCTGGCCGTGGCAACAGCAGGCTAAGGTGGATAGACACTCAAGTAAGTTGGCGGTTGTTCACAACCTCGCAGCCTTCCCTCCCCCTCCCTCCATCCTCTCTCTACCACCACCACCACCATCGCCCTCTTCCCACAGGTGCAGAGCTTTTTCTACCTCACACATCAAAGAACCCGGCTGCAGAAAGAGAGAGTCTGAAGTGCGGGGTGGCACACAGTTCACCTTCAATTGCATCCTCTATTCAAAAGAAGATCCTGTGTGATTTGTTTCGAGCGTATCTGGACTTTTTTTGGAGGTGGTTTTTGGTACAAAACAAAACTCAGCAAGAAGAAGTTCGATTGCAACCCCCAAAGAAAAAGTTTTTGTTCGTTAATTCGAGATCTCTTAGTGATACGAGTCGACACTGATCAACAAGGAGTACATGTGGCACCACTGAGTCTTTTTTCTGGCCTTGCAACCCCTTGTTGCAGGATGACGGTAGGGTGCTTGGCTCGTCCTTGACCTCCCTGTGAACCGAACACATCAGGGGTCTGTTGCTGAGGGGATTAAAACCATGCAACAATGAGGCGCGGCAGGAGCGAAAAGGGCCGGAGGTTTCCTATATGTACATGCAACACCAATCTAAAGCTGTCTGACAGTTTTGCTTCCACGCAGCGCTGGTTTAATCTCACCATCGCTTGTAAGAGGCAGCATCTCTGCTTCTGTTGTGACACATTTTCTTATTCAGCTTCCTGTCTGGGCAACAAAGAGGGTCAGTGTTGAGTCTGATTTTTCTTTTTTCTTTTTCCCTTCCAGGATTGATTGAGACACGGGAGGAGATAAGAGATATGTGCGCTCCGTGTGTCTTTGAGGCATCATCAGAGTGAACCGTGGCATCCCATTGTACATCCAGGGAGTGCTGTGAGTGCTGCACCCTTGTCTTATTACAGACAGCAGGTGCAGATGGTTAAAGGCAGGTGCTCGGCGGAGAAAAAAAAAGGAAAACAAGAAGGAGGAGAGGAAAAAAAAAGAACAAGCACCTGGTCCCTCTGTTGTAGCAGTCTGGGGCTGCTCTCACTATGATGAGCTTTGTTTCTCCAACAGAGCGCGGCGAGGAACAAGACCTACAACTTCATTAGGGTGGAGCACAGCACCCCTTTCTTTTTTGCCTTTGTCCCACACTTGACTGCACTAAGTTAGAGAAGGGATAGGGCGCCTGTGAAGATCGGTCTTTTATTCCGAGCCACGGCTCCGTCGCCGGCGTGGCACCTCTCCACAAGAAAAAAAAAGAGCCATAATCTGATGCATGCTACCAAGTCACGATGAGCCCTCGCCTGATTTCACAAAGACTTACACGGAAAGTGAAAGAGAGACCCACAAAGCTGACCTGACAGGCAGCAATAAGCTCACTCCTACATGAGTTTGGCTGGGATTCAACGCGGCGTCCTGACCTTCCTCCCTAACTTTGTTGTTTGCGCCTGAACGTGCAGGTAGCGGGTCTGAGGATCTCTGCCCGGGCGAAACATGTATAATCACCAACCCCTGCTTGCAAGCGCTCCATTTTTCCGGATACACGCGGTGTATCTTCAAGGACGAGCAGCGGAAACGAGTGCTAATAGCGTGTTTGTATTGTCGGAGCTCATATGCCCACAGATTTGCTTTATTCATGGCCTCACTTCATCTGCCAGCCAGCCATTTAATAATTGAAGGAATTATCAGGCCAGTGGATCCAAAGCCCCTCAGAAATGTGTCATGCCCCTGAGCAAAGCCTGCAGAAAAGAAGAAAAAAAAAGAAAGAAAGAAAGGGGGCCTCCTAAGTCAGTGCTGTGTGTGCACAACGCTGTACAACAACAACAAAAAAAACAGTAATGTTCCACCTACATACAAAGACACACACACAAAGTTAAAACACAGAGGTTGATGATGCCACAAATGGCAAGCTTTGACTGGCAGAATATCAATACCTCATAACAGCGGGAGCCCATGCATGTCAGATAAATTTATGATTCCCTCCAAACGCCGCTCTCCTATTTTCCTCTGCATCAGAATGGGTGTTTTTGATGTAGCTAGATTTCACCATGCAGTTTGGCGAGTGTCCCTCATACAAAGAATGTGACTGACGCAACATTAATCTCCAAACAAAGAGGCTGGCACAACTACTCCGCACAATTTCAGGGCGATGAGGTGGCAACGTCAGTCTCGATTTCTCAGTGCTCCTTCACAGGCTGTTCCACTTTCTCCGAATTCTCATTTAGATCAAACAAAACTCTCCGGAAAGGAGGTGAAATGGTAACCGTTTAAATCCGTGACACACATGCACACTGGGGACCTCCTTCTCATTTTCTAAACAGAGAGTCATGGCAAGAACTTTTTAAATTTGCCATAATAAGGTGTGACCTACATGGGAGGGAGCCAAAGCCCGAACTCCAGCTCCCAGCAAGATCCCTGCCTATTGAGTATTCCAAAATGTAATGCATGAACATTAAGGAGGAGAGAGCTTCTCCTCTAAAGACATAATTCTCTCATGGTTGACACATAGCACTTCCTGGAGCATAGGTTAGAATACATACCGCATCCTTCAAGGCGAAAAGCATGCAATATTTATTTTACTGATGCACTGTTTGGTGCATTAAGAAAAAAAAAACACCAGCCAGAGGTTGTAACATAATATAATCTCTCTGACGCTGACATATGAAATACATTCCATAGCTGACATTCATGAATAATGGCAGCTGTTTGGAGAAGAACAACTCTTGAGGTCTATTTTCAAATAGGTTTCAGCTGCAGGGGCTGCAAAACAACTATCCTGCTGTTTGTGTTGAGTGAGGAGATGCGCGGAAAATGCATCTTTCATGAGCGCAGGATACTGCAACATGTATGTTTAAGAAAAGTAGATAGAAACTACAGGAAGGAAGGGAGGAAGGAAGAAAGAAGATGTCAAGATAATGATTTGACTACATGCTTATTGACACATAAGCAGCATGATTTCATTATCGCAGAATTCAAAGGGGGTTTTTGTGATATTTTTATTGCAGAGCTGCCTCAGAATAGAATCTCAGGGTGAATGTGACAGTGATTCACTGTGTCCAGTGTGTCTGTGCGAGAGGCCACCCTATTCTGTGTGGACTGGGGGCCTAGTAAAGGGTGGCCAACCCAAGGGGAGAGAGCTGAAGCCCTATCATGAGAGGACATAAGCATCCCCTATGCATATGGCTGCAAGGCATATTCTTGTAGTTCTGATCATAATCTTTTTCATGGTGATGATATTTTCTCTCAGTGGGTAACTGATGAGATCTATATGAACATGGCAACGCTGTTCTGAAGCGGCAAGAAACGCGAGCAGTTGGATAATAAGACAACTTGTTAAAAAGACCTTTTCCACAGCAGATATTTTGACTTGTCGTAGCAGTAAAGCTATTCTATTCAAGAGTCCCAGTAAAGTGAAGCAGCAGCTACACAGAATTCATCATTAATTTCATGATTTATACCTGTTTTTTTTGCGGCGTAGCAAAACATCCACAAAAAAAGGCCCAAAGTGAAATGTTTAAATCAGTTTTTGCTGTGAACAAGCTTCACCGCTCAAGGATACCCAAGTCTGAGAACAATGCAACTTGTCATCGGAGTGTATTTTTGGTCATCTAATGATAGGCCAGATCTTGATTCTATTTTTCAAATGCAAAAAGAACTCTCACATATTTGAAAAAAAAAAAAAAAGTCTTCCAGGCCAAATTTTTTTTAGGCTGAAAGTGAAACCTGGAAACACAAACACAGACTGGCATGTAGCACAAAGTGTGGCACCCTTCCCCCCCAAGTTAAGTAAAGGACTGTTCATCCCCTCCCCTCCCCTCCCACTCACTCTCTCCTCCCCAGTCAAGTTCAACCCCATCTGTTCCTCTGGTAGTAAAAGCGAAGCGAGAGAGAAGGAGGAGGAGAAAGAAAGAGGGGTTGAGGTGAGGAGAAAAATCAGCGATGGAGGAGGAGGTGCAGGTGACGGGGAGAGGAGAGGGACAACCGACGATGATGATGATGATGATGATGAAGCCTCTTGACAAATCACTTGTTTGGTGCTCTTGAACGTACACCTCATAAGCAGGTGTGTCTCTGTGGTTAGGGAAGCAGAATAAAAGACGTTTTTTTTGTTGATGCGTGACGTTGCACTGCAAAAACAACCCAAGACACTTGAAAATGAAAGGATTCGGCTGCCACTGATGTAATAATCAAAAGGCTTGTGGTGACAGCAGCGGCCCGTGACTTTCTTTCAGATTAATTAAAAGGACCGATTCAGTGCTAATTACAAAAACAATGAAAACAAACAAAAAAATCTCACCTATCTTGAGTGTTATCTCGAGTGTTTCTGCCACGATCCAATGTCAAACCGCAAAGTGGATTTCTAAAAAAGCACTGCCTCCCCTTAACTCTCAATAGCTGTGACACTAGTTTCCTGGCAATGGAAAAGTCGGCACAGCTAGACACCAATAAGTGAGCAAGTTTTTTTTGGAATTTGGGTAAACTCAACCTTAAAAGTGCAAGCCAAAACAACAACTGAATGTGGAAGTATTGAATGCTCTTATCTGCCACCAGCTCAACACTCAGGCTGCTTTTCTTTTTTTTCTCTCCTCCTCCTCTTTGACAAAGCCTGCCGTGGCACGTACGCCTCCTGTCACTTTCCCAGGCTTTCGAAATGGAGGTGGTGGCCGGGTAGTCACTTCTGTGTGGCCATGCGTGGGACAGCCTCCCCCCCACCCATGACCTGCAGTTGCCACTCAGACTGACATCGCCAGAAAAGCCCCTTGTTTTGTCTCCAAAACTCCTCCGTAGCCAAAAGGTCAAGGTTCAGCTTGCAGCGGGTGGGAGAGATTCCTCCGCCGCATATGGAGGCAAATTAGTGGGCCGACTGCGTTTATTGGGCAGATTGCTTGTGGTATGACAAACATATCCTCCTCCACACCCACACTATTTGTTTATCAGGTATTTAGTCGATACCTAAATGCTGCATAATGCATGAGGGCTACACAATGCTTAATTACACTTGCATGATTTGGATTCCTCATTCAAATTAGGCTGTTTGATACGCGGACTATTCTCAAGAGAAGACATGTAATTACTGTACGATTTCCATTTGGCATAGAAACTCTTGCTTACATGTTCAACCGAGAAGGGATAGAAAGTCAAAGATACTTGTTCTGTCATCTAAAAAAGAAAAAAGAAGAAGAAGAAGTGCTTTGACTGCAGACTTACACAGTTTTCCATCACACAAAGAGAGTTTCTTCTTCTTCACGGTATAATGACAGCATGAAAGCTCGGGGTTTGTGAATTCCAAATCCTATTTACCTCTCCGCAAACATTAAAGACCCTCAGTGAGAAGCACTTTGCCTCGAAAACTATTTGATGATAAAGCTCTTGAAATATTGATTTGAATTTGAAATTGAGAGGTAGTTGTGAAGGCATCAGTCAGTGTTTTTCTCTTTTAATCCAAACTTCTTCGGCTGGGGGCAAGAAGAGAAGCGGAAAGGACGGGCAGGCGGGAGATAGACAAGCGTGGGGGAACATTCATGTGTGTGTGAGTGTGTGTGTGTGTGTGTGTTATTCCAATGGGGGTGTACATGTGTGCAAATGCATGCTAGAGTGTGTGTGCACCTGTGTGTATTCCCGTGTGTATTTTGCCTCTTGCAGAGTGAGGTGAGAGACTTGCTTGATTTTTGAACCACTGTAAACAAGCCAGAGCCTTGTTAACGATGCCACTCAGAGTTAATGCTCAAAACAACTTTCAACTCCAAATCCGCTTTTCAGGAAAGTCTGAATTCCACGCTTATTACCGTGGAATAAATGCTGATCCGCACTCTACCTCAGTGCGGCGGCGGAATCTTTGGCAGCGACTACAAATTCCCTTTCAAACACGGAGAAAACACGGCGCACTGTGTGTGTATACCCAGGTAAATGCATTTTCACAACCTGTCATTTCCTCACACACACATGTCAACATTTCCGCATTAGGTCTCTGACAAGTGGGGACACCTACAGTATGTGGGATGAATCCTTCCTTTTTCTTATTCTGCTCTTAAAATACACCTGACACACTCAAGAAGTTAAAATGATGCAACACAGACGCCCATGGCAAAGATTTCTACCAAAAAAAAAAAAACACAAACATGCCATAACTTCATAAAGAGGCTGACAATTGTGGCCCCATAGAGCTTCCTGAGGGCTAATTGAACTACTGTGTGTTGAGGTTGCCCTCTACTGGTCCATTTTTTGTAGAACTGAAGATGAGTGTACCTTACAGTCTGTGGTTTACCTGCTAGAAGGCCCAATATAATGCTTTGGGATTCATGTTTTAATACAGCATTTACATTTGACTTAGGTATAGGTGCTAATGTGAAGCCTATTAAAGGTGAGGAGCAGTTTGATGGAGATAAATTGCTGGTGTGTGTATGTATCTACAGCGATCAGGCATAACATTATGATCACCTGCCTGATATTGTGTTAGTCCCCCTTATGTGGTCAAAAATTATCTGATCATCTTGTCCACTGGGCATGGACAAGAGGACCTCTCAGGATGTCCTATGGGGGTCTGGCACCAGGACATTGGCAGTGGATCCTTTGGGTACTCTGGCCTGTGCAGTGGGGCCTCTGTCAATCCAACTTTTTCCACTGCATCCTGTTGATGCTTGATCAGAATGGGGTCTAGGAAGTTTGAAGGTCAAATCAACATCTTTTGTCATTGTCATGTTCCTCAAGATGTTCCTGATTGTTTAATGTTTTTGCCATGTGGTGGGGTGCATTTTCCTGCAGGGGTAGGCCAGTGACATTTGGGATTGCCATTTGTATGAGGGAGTGTGCTTGTTCTGGGACAATATTTATTTGGGTGTCTAAGTTTCATCAACACGGGTGGCAAAACCCAAGGTTTTCCAGCAAAAACACCACATATTACCAATATGATCAATGTTATTCACTTCACCTGTCAGTGGTCATAATGTTGTGGCTGATCGGTGTATATCAGATATACAGTGATCAATATATTTTCATAGCGTGGTTCTAAACAGATTTTTCTTACAGGTACTCAGTTCTGGAGGTATGATAATGAGAATGACCGGGTGTTCAGACAGGACTCAGAAGGTCACCACTATCCGAGGTTAATCTCTAAAGGATTCCCAGGAGTGTCCAGTCCTATTGACACAGCCTTTTATGACAGGAGGGACTCCCGCATCTACTTCTTCAAAAACACTCTTGTAAGAATAGCATCCTTTTCTGTCACACATTAAAATCAGGGACACATTGTTAGATTATTAGGGTGTAAAATATTAGTAGATTTGGGAATTGTCTGAGAAAAGACAAATGAGGTTCAATTTAGGGGATTAAATCAAAGTCAGTTTACCAACTGAGAAAAGTGGGCACATCCTATAGGGCCCAAGACCCAAATGCACCCCAACAGACTGAAATGCACCCCAACAGACTGAAATGTACATGAATGTACATGAACAGGAAATTCATGTACATTTTTGAAAATTATATCAATTTGCACCAACAAAGAGAAATCTAAGAGTCAGTTCCTCCATTTTTATGCAGGGAGTGGTATCTTTAGTCTGTTTTTTCCCATCTTTTATTTTGCTAAATGAAACTGCAGCCAGGATGCAGTGCCATGTAGGTGTTCTTACTGTTAAGCATTTGATTTAAATCGGAACAGGAACACAAAATAGTGTAAAGGAAAGAAGCCCACAAGTGAGAAGTATCATCCCTCTGT
>OMNN01096850.1:9418-23031 GCA_900302755.1 Chromis chromis
TTTTTTTAAAATCCTCAAAAGTCTGTGAAGTGTGCAACTGAGTGCATTTCTCTTGATTATGATTTGAATACCCAGTATATCAAGTTGTCATATCAGGTATTGTTGGGGATTTAAGAAACACTGAAATCTTAAATTGATTGATTCCGGCGTTACGTGCGTTACAAAAAAAAGTTACGTGCGTTACACGTCCGAACTGGGTATGAAAAAATCTATATTTTCACAAAATACAGTGGTTTAGGAGTCCTTTGTTTTTTTTAGGAGCCATTGATACCAAGGAAACTGCAAGAAGCCATTCTTGCTGAGACGAATTTCGGTTCTGAAACCATGTTGTTTTTGAGTAAGGAAGAATATTTCCTGGCACAAGTGATGGGGCTTCCAAGTCTTCTACAAAGGAGCAGAGTGGGAAAAGCCCTAGCATAACCAAATCCTCTATGCAGCAGAGAGTCAGTCAGTTTTATTCAGGATCAGTCAGTTTTGCTATAGCTGAATTCCCAATTTCTGTTCATTATTCTCACTATTATTTCAGATATTCAAAGCTATACATTTGAAACTTAAGATATTTATGTTATTTATTCAGAGACAGATGGCAACCAAAAAATGTCTTTGAATTCATTTCTGTTGTATAAATCAAATATCAACATGCACACAAGCAAAAAGCAGAGAGAGAAAACACAAAGATTGTTAAAAATGACCTTTACATTTTCGTAACGTTACGTGCGTTACACATCTCTCAGGCAAATTTCCATTGGGAAAATATGAAAATCCCAGTGTTTTATTTGGTTTGTATTGTTTGTTGACCCATTCTACCTTTGGATTAGAGAAATGCAGGCCAAATATGGTCAATTTTTTGTTCTACATACAAAAAAGGGTAATTTTTGTTACACGCCTTACACAGACAACTACCTAAATCTTTATCGGATTTTCAGTAGATCAGACATTAAGTGACTGTCATTGATTAATGTATGCCTCTACTCAGTAAAAGACTGTGTGACTCTGTATTTTTGTGTTGGAAATGGTAATAAGATGAGAAAACATTTATCATTGTTTTTGCCTTTTTTCTAATCTTGAAAGTGGCTTATGTTTGATGATGTGGCACGGATGGCACAAGTGAAAAAGTCAAACTTAAGTTATATTTTCTACTGGTTTAGATGTCTAAGTTTCCACAAAAAAAAATATCGCATGGACAGAATTCAAATTTTTATTTTTCTGACCCAGGACCACTTTGGCTGGAATGGGCCATGTGCATTTGACAATGTTTCCTGAAAGAAGACATAAATCCTCTCCACTGGTGCAACACCTTTTACGGTTTTCCCGTGTTGTTTGTGGAGTAGAGGGCAACCGGCAGCAGATGAAGACAGATGAGGAATCAAAAGATGCTCAGAGGGGAGCAGCATCTCACATTGAGCAAATCTGCATGCTGCTGACTCAGGCTTCGTATAAGAGAACCGTAGTCCTTTTTGACTTCTTGGAAAACAGACGGACCCCCAGCAGAACCCACATGCTGTGAGACTGTATACCAAGTATGAATTTTCATTCTGGTTATTAGGAGGTAAAAATAGGTTGGCAATAAGGAAGCAGGAGTCTGACGCCACCTGAATATGGGTCATAATTTACACACAGAGAGGCAATAAATCTTTCAGATTTAGAAATCCACACCTGCATTCGCTCGCAGTCAGAGGTCTAATTATGATACATTCTGCTTTGCTTTGTTTATTTTCTCCTTCCAAGAAAGAAAAGGCGGGCTCCCGACAAATAAAGATTAATTGTTGAGCGTGCGCAGCAAAACTGCACTTTCAGCAGCACAATCATGTGCTCATTTAATCCACAATATAGTACATTACATTTAATTATTCTTCTATGATAATCTTGCTGACCCACCGTAACTGTTGGACCTTTGGTTTTGCCCGTATTTGAAAAAAATCACACCAATGCTACAACAATATTTGGTTTATCAGTGGTTAATAAATAACTTATAAATGCTCTGTGAATCAGTTACAAGCTATTGAAAAAATCATTTTCCCTTCTACCTTCCATCTTTACTTTTTCAAGACATAGACACAGAAAACAAGTTAATTTGAAATGTTCTCACAGCAATGCCAAACAAATGGTTTCTCTTTAAAAAAAAATACAAGGACCTAATTATAGAATCAGCCTAATAGAGGTCAAGACATTTGCAGCGATCAGTGAGTCTGCACTTGTTCCCGGTGTGAAGAACACGAGATTCACGGTTCAAGCAGGCGACACCAGGTGTGTTTACTGCTGTGGTGCTGGAAACCTAGGAAACATTACACGGGCCTGCCACCGAGGTGCACGGGGATTCATCTATTGTCCTGAGAATACAACCACAGCTGTTACAAATGAGTTGGTTGAGCAGGGCATTTTCCCATACACCTGTGTTGTACAACCATTTGCAGCAGGTCCATGAGTGCAGTGAACTGTGAAGTGGCCGGTTGGTGGGTGCACGTGTCTGTTTTTCTTTTTTTCTTTTTGGCCTGTAGAGCCTGTATGTTGGATAGAAATGATGTCTTGGCCTGTTTGTTCATTGTGTTTCTGCTTCTTTCTCTCCCCACAGCTGAGTTCCTCTTCCTGCTGTGGGCGGTGTACCTGTGTTACGCCGTGAGGACGGTGCCTTCGGCCTTCCACGAGCCTCGCTACATGGCCATCGCTGTTCACAATGAGCTCATTCTGTCGGCTATATTCTACGTCATCAGGTAACACTTCCTGCTCCCTGTCAGCTGGTTTCCTTAGTGGGTGTAAATAACTTCATATGTGTAACCTTCTGAACCCTAAGCATATTCTGGGTGTTGTCACTCAGTTTGTACTGCAATATAAAGTCCTACACCTCTATGAAACACTACAACTATGGCTAGAAGTAGAGAAAACTCAGAAATGTCTTCTGTGCAGTATAACAAATTAAAGGTACAACAATTTTAAAAACTCGAATGACCATGTGCAACATTTTTCCAAGTGCCCCCTCGTGTTACCAATGCAGAAAAAACTATTGTGGCTCTACATATAACTTCAGTTTTTAATTTGCCTCCATACTTCACTCCTCTCTGCTCTGAGTAAACACAGCCTGCAGTTCAGCCGAATAGTCACAGAATTCTAGTCATGTGACTGTTGCTTGTGGCTCCTAGCTTCACATTCACGTCAAGCAATGCAAAATGTTTAGTTATTCACCAAATCTGGTGCAAACTTTTAAATGAGACATGTAGAATAAGTCATTTAGATTTGGATTTGATTAATTTTCCCAATGATACTGCAAATCACACACAATTAGTTCAATGACAGTCAGAAATCTAAAAATCAGATGAATTTTTATGTTTTTACAATTTCTAGCTATGATAAATGGTGTGGTTTTAGTGCATTTTTTTAAAGATAACTTGCATTTCAAACCTACTGGTGGTCTTTGTGGTTCAGAAGATTAAGGGGTTTAGTGCAATGCTACCCGTATTTCTGCTAGTAAAACCTAGCAGTTTAGTTTGCTTGTTTTTCAGACTTCCTGCTAATCTTTGCTTTATTTTTACATTGCATGTTTGCAAGGCTTTACAGCAGGGGTGGGGAATCCTGGTCCTCAAGGGCCACTATCCTGCATGTTTTAGATGTTTCCCTCTTCCAACACACCTGATTCAAATGATCAGGATCGTTATCAGGCTTCTGCAGAGCTTGATGATGAGATGATCATTTGAATCAGGTGTGTTGGAAGAGGGGAACATCTAAAACATGCAGGATAGTGGCCCTCGAGGACCAGGATTCCCCACCCCTGCTTTACAGCAAGGAAAAGCACTGCAGTTTAAATGGTGACAACAAATGTTTGCCTAAATTTAAGGGAAGTTAAGTTTAGGGAAACAAAACGGCAAGCTTACCCAATGGAGGTTGCATTGGCAGAGCAGGGCTGCTTGTGTCATGGTTCCACTCCTATGCACTTTAAATTTGACAGAAACACTTAGCACTGCACTTCCTTGGGTCCTTGGCGATGCATTCACCAAATGTGAAGCAGATCGGATGAATGGTTGTCAAGAAAAGCCAAGGAAACTCTCACAGACACTCACATACAGACACAGGCTGCTTCTTTTATTGGTCCACAAAAAGGTCAGAAGACAAAATGTTTTGACTTAACACCATGCAGATAATGTTGGTTTCATTTGCCTGCACTTTGATATACTGTATTATCAATGAGATTTCCGAAGATTAATGAAATTTAGTTTGTGGTGCTAACTTTTGAAAGTTACAGTAAAATGGTTCCAACATAAATGTCTCCAAAGTTTATCCCAATACCGATGTACAAGATGTATGGTTGGTGTTTTTTCCTTTATTCTAGAAGACAGAGACAGTATTAAGTCAAATGTCCTTCACTGTTATAGTGGCTCTCAGTCTTCATTAGGTGGAAAGCTGATTACCCTCTTTGTTTTATACAATGGTTCAGTAAAGGTTGAACACAGAGATTGCCTTTAAATTGCTTACTTCAAACACAAGTATGCAGCTCCTAACCTCTCAACATTCATCCCCTTTCTGAGAAATGACCAAAAGCTTGGATGCATTTTGTGTTTTGGACTCCTACAGTGAAAACAGCAAGCAGCACGTATGGATTCTACAAGTATGTGGGTCAGAAATTACCATTTTGCTGTATATGCGCTCTTCCTACAAAGTAAAGAAACTTTTTCTTATACATTTTGTGACATTAGCATAAGTTGGAAAGTTATATGAGAAGATTAGGTAAGTTTTAAGGTCAGTGAGCTGACTGAACATTGGTCAACACACTCTTTAGTGTTCGAAATTCAACTTTTCAAGAGAAAAATGTGAGAAATGTAACAATATTTGGCGCTATATAATTGACCTTACCAGCACCAACCTAATTACTAATGTCATTCTCTGTTTTAGGCATCAACAAATACACATCTAAACCTGTACTGCTTGTGTAGTCTCTTTGTTTTGTGACTCAAAACAAAATTTTTGCAATATGCTGTTTGGTTAATATACGTTTTGATATAATTTTGACTTGAATGTTCTCCAAAAACATGAACAGCGATGTGTCCTTACTCAGGATAATCCACAAAGTTCCTTCCACATGGCAGTGGAAGTGGAAATCTGACAGATGTTTCAAGACCTCTACAGAAATTAAAATTAATCATATAGCTAGATGCTACTATTTGCCTGACCTGACCCTTTAAGCTTTGACAATCGCATGGAATGCGATCTGAATGGTGCAACTCCATCCATTTGGAGCAAAAACAAACATAATTCCAAACAAATACATCATGTTCAACCTACAGATGTTGTCACTTGCATTCACAAATGGACTCACATTTGCCAGCTGCATATTTACTATGTTGTCATTTTAAATCCTCCAGTAGATTGACTCATTTCCATCACATGTAGGCTAAAGCGTGAAGCTCAACCCCTCGGTTCATCTGGGAGTTGGTTTTTATTGTAGTGAAAATCGGCCTTCTCCCTCTAGTCTACATGTCAAATAGCTGCAGCATGCAGTTTATAAATGAGACGTTTCAGCTGACACCGCCACAGCCATTCCTAGCTGGAGTCCCCCTAATTGAGAGCTCAGCTCCATCTCATTATTTCCTAATGAACCATGTCAGAATGATTTATGTTTTTTTTCAAGACGGCATAAATAGCTGGAATTATTGGCAGCCATATTTTAGTTATAAATTAACACCCATTACTGATAAATTTTGTATCATCTGTAGTTTCTTGGAAGAAACGCGACTTTTTAACAGTTCTGATGGATTTTTTTGAACATCTGGCTCCTTGTGATCGCTCTGCCAACTCTTTAAATGGGCCTCTTAGGGCTTGTTGTGAGGCTTTTCTCTGCAGAAAATGGCCAGACGAGACCCCTAATAAATTGGACAGTTGCCTGGTGCGGCGAGTTGATTCTGACTGGTTGCCACCTGGGGCCACAGTGTACATTGGGGCTTGTTAGAGGCATCCAGCGTCTATTTGTGTTACTTCCAGAACCTGCTATTTGATCCCACAGTGACCAGTTAAAGCACAGACTTCCGCGTCAGCCAGAGATAGTCATCAGGCTGTAGTCAGGTCCAGGTGTGAATGGGATCCTGAGAGAAAATGAAGGGAGTGAAATAGCTGGGAGTCTTCTGGTCGTGAATGATGGGGAGTGTTTCAGTGCGACGCTGCAGGCTGAGAGGAGACAGCATGCCAGGGTTATTAAATCCTCATCTGCACAGAAACTCCTCACAAAACATGAAGGAGGGAAGACTTCAAAGCTTTGGGACATTTCATATGCTGGACCTTTGCCTTCATTCATGCCTCTGAGCTATTACCACAGTAACTGTTCGTTAATTAGCCATTTGCCAACTTCAACAACGTAATGAGCCTGCTAGATGACATTTGCTTGCATAGAGGCTCTCCGGTGGTTGAATTAGCATCTGACAGGACATGCCTTCATATCCTTAGTGCGCACGAGGTCTCACTGTGCTGAAAGCCTGTTAGTTCATTTTAAATAAAAGGCTGGTGCTACTCCACGCACCACTATTGTTTCTGCCAGTAATTATCTCATTTTCCACCAACTGCTGCACCACAGCCAGCCCAGCGTATTACCGTCTGATGTATAAATAGACCGAATCTTGCGACCAGATCAAGGTCACTCGCCTTTTATTGTGAATCCAGTCGAAAGAATGAGGAAAATATTGCGTCCTTGCTGGCAAAAGGATCACCCAAGTGGAACATTATATGAGGCAGTGGAATTGACGACTAGACAGACAGTGTATAAATCTACTTTGGCTGCCTTTCTCTGTCTCTCCAGGCTCCATCAGTATCTAAAAGGTTTGCTTCAGACAGTACAGTGTGTATCACAGTATAGTTTAGTCAAACCTCACTGCAGTTACTGAGTGTGCATTCTGCATTGCAGAATTATTTCTCATAAAGGTGTGTACGATGTGTTGAAATACGACAATATTTCTCTGTATATACAATGAGGTTGAGGAACTTTACCAGCTAAACATCTGCTTGTGTCTTTGTTCTCTTGTTCTATACTCTTTCCTTTCATCCTCACAGGTTCACTCTCGCCCCTGAGCTTCATCCAGACTGGATGCTGTTGCTGTTCTTCACCCACACTCACCTGACTGTAACAGTTACGTTGGGTCTATTACTCATTCCCAAGGTAAACAGCACAATTCTTGTACTAAATGTTGCTTTATGTGTAATGAAAAGTTGATTTAGCTTATTTTTCTTTTGCTATTGAGGACTGTCCTGTGATTAAACAATGCAACACAATGTTGTCATACACTAATGAAAGAGATTTGGTGGACCAACTTCAATAAATTGCTCCAATTGGTAATGTGCAATGAAATTAAGTTTACAAGTAGAATTAATGCCACCAGTTTATGGTAGATTTACCTAAATCATTTGATGTGTGTCAAATGCATTTCCCATTTTGCCATCTCCAAAACATAAAGATAAAAGGAGATATGTTCAAAACAATACGTTACTTTAGTTACAGCTCAAAAACATTTTTTTTACAGTGTATTTTATTTGTATTTTATTTGTTTATTTTCATGCAAATCTTTAATGTAATCTATGGAATTAAATTTTAGCTATGCTCTCTATAAATTTGCATAACACACCAAATGAGCTGAACATACTCGCTAACAAATGCACAGTTTACCTCCTTTTGTATAATCTTAGTAGTTAAAAAAACCATATATCCTTTTTTTTTTAAATAGTCCAAGCCACTGTCTATATTTGTGACTTGTTTTTAACGATCTTAAGTAGGAACCAAATGGGGTCAAACAGCACAGTCAGATTGGGGAAGTCATTGATATAAGCTGTAAAAAAACATTGGGAGATACCACCATGTATCGTCAGATTTAAATGAGCTCCATCTTTGTTGCTGATGAATTGAATTATCTGAAAGAACCACTTTTGACCAGTTTTATGCCCCTCCACCAGTTCCTGTTTGCTGGCACCCACATGAGAGACGATATTGCCTCCGAGGCATACGAGGACGAGCTGGACATGGGTCGCTCTGGGTCGTACCTCAACAGCAGCATAACATCGGCGTGGAGCGAGCACAGTCTGGACCCTGAGGACATTCGGGTGAGCCGTCTTTCCACGTACCATTCCTGTTCCATTGTATAACCTGGTAATGCCTTTGAATCCTCGAAAAATACTGAGCCATGGCAGTTTTTTATTGCAGACACCAGACGAAATGGGCCATCTCAGTTCTATTAATGGCTGTGGCGTAAGATCTTGCGACAGTCTTTGGGAAAAACGTACCAACGTGAGCCGAGATTTCTGTTTGTCTGTTAGAGCTGAAGAAGTCTCTCTACCAAAAGATTTGGGTACCTCAAGCCTATTATGTAGAGGAAGTGGTATTATGGTGGCGCATTCATTGTCTCGGATGGAGATACAGACGGAAATACAACTAATTCAGGACCTGAGCTTAGAGGCTGTTTCAGACCTAACACTGTTCAAGACTGTCCTGTCTTTGCTTTTTTTTCAGAACGCATGTGATATACTGTAGTGCATCTTTTAACAACTGTTTGTAGTCACGTGCCATGAAGTTGTACTGCATGTTATCTGTGCAGTAGAATGTCTGCTTTTTTGTAGTAGTGTTTTGAGCACCTTTTCTTTTCAAGCTACTGTTATTAACAAGAGACTCATCACTTTGTCTTTCCCTTGCTGTGTAGGAAGAGCTGAAGAAACTGTACTCCCAGTTGGAGATTTACAAGAGGAAGAAGATGCTGGCAAACAACCCTCATCTGCAGAAAAAGCGTAGCTCTAAGAAGGGACTGGGTCGCTCCCTGATGAGGCGTATCACCGAGATTCCCGAATCTGTGCATCGGCAGTGCAGCAGAGAAGACAAGGAGGCAGGAGAGCATGGCAGCAACCGTAACAGCATCTGCATGTTGAAGAAGAACCCCTTAGATCAGAGTCACCCCAGCAAACCGGCAAAGGAGGAGACACTGAAGAACAAGGTTTTCTCCCTGAAGAAGTCCCACAGTAGCTACGACCACGTCCGAGACCAGAGTGAAGACTCCAACAGCTCAATGGCAGACAAGATGGAGGTGACCCCAGTTGAAGGGTCTCTCCTGGATACATTAATGGGCAAGAAGCTGGTCAAGAAGAAGTCCAGTGAGAATATAAGTGTCCCCAGTGAATCTACAGAATCAGTTCCTTTGGTCTGCAAGTCAGCCAGTGCCCATAACCTCACTGCAGACAAGAAACCAATTCATCCTAGAGCCTCCATGCTGCAGAAGTCCCTCAGTGTCATTGCCAGTGCCAAAGAGAAGACTTTGGGCTTGACTGGAAAGACCCAGAGCACGGAGGACAGCAATAAGAAGAGTCAGCCAAAGAGCAAAGACACAAGGTCAAATGTGGAGCCAGAGAACGAGTGTCAACCCAAGATGATTATCAGCCAGTCGGTTGAGTACAAACAAAGCACCACAAAAGGTAGGATCATGAAACAGCCGGTGAGTGGCAGCCAGCCTACAATCTGCTCCGATCCAATCAAGGGAAAAGACCTGTATGACCTCTCAGAAGTGTGTCCCTGGGAAGTGGAAGATCTCCCAACTCCATCTGAAAACAAGGTCCAAAAGCATGTGTCTATAGCACCAAAGGAAACCACAACAGTTCACGGAGGGAGCACCAAAGGAGGCAAATCTCAGCAGCAGAAGCAGAAAGGTTCAGATCAATCTCCATCAGGCGGCAGGCACTCCAAGGAGATTCAGAGGACGACAGCTGTTCGAGCAGAGGTATGTCCGTGGGAGGAGGGAGGTGAGAGTCAAGCCAGTCAAGTGGAAGGGTCAAAGCAATCATTACCCAGTCAGTCGAAGGCCCAGCAGCCTCATTCTGCAGTAGAAAGCTCCAAAACACATCGGGTAGACGTTTGTCCATGGGACTTTGAAGAGCCACAAAAGACAGCAGAGTTAGCTCGCTCAACTGATATGACAAAGCAGAAAAAGGGCACCTCTCCAGTGGAAGCGAGAGGAAGAAGTGCCCTTTCAGATCCACCCAAAGTGGGAGCATCGCTTCAGCCACCAACAGCAAAAGCTGACGTGTGTCCCTGGGACTTCGACAGCACTGCAGTATCCCCAACTTCTGAGAGGACGCCGAGTCCCTCACAAGCATCCAAAACCAAGGAATCCCCTTCAAAAAAGAAAGGCACCCCTGCCACAAGAACAGTTGAGAAAGAGAAATCAAAAGACACTGAGGATGAGAAAAGTAGAACAAAAGCTAAGGACAAGAGTAAATCTTCAGAGAAACACGTGAGCCAACAAAAAATGGCTGAGGTTTGCCCGTGGGATGTGGAGAGTCATCAGGAGGTGCCACTGGTAGAAAAAAGGAAAAGTGCTAACGTTGGAGCAGCCAAAGCAAAGCCGGCTGAAGTGTGTCCGTGGGATTATGAGGATACGTCAGATAAAAAAGGTACAGACAAAAGTGCTTCTGCAGTGAAACAGAGCAACCCAAATTCTAAAAATGGGGCTGCGAGTGCTGCAAAAAAGGCAGATGTTTGTCCCTGGGACTTTGAGGATAGCACATCGAGCAAGAAGGCATGACACCCAACCTTAATGGACCACTGAAATTATAGTTATTGATGTATACTTTTTTTCACTTTGAAATCGTTAAATATTACCTTTTACTATTAGTACGGTGACTTGGAAGCAAAGTTGATCAAGTTCCACAAGTTGCCTTCCTTTCCGAGGTTTTGTTCCTGTTTTACCTATTTTGGAAATAAGTAAAATGTACAAAAAAACCTAAACAAAGTCATGATGAGCATTCCAGATTATTACAGGAAAATCCTGAAGATAAATCGTTGTCTACTTATGCAACTTTTGATTCAACCTTTTCACTTCATTAGCAATGCTAAACATCTGCGTTCATTATGTCAACAGTTCTTACATTTTGTTTTGCTTCGTCAGTTTTTGGACCAGGATACGACATGAGAGTGGAGATGTAGAGAAAAATAATGCGTATGAAGACGAAGGATGAAATTTAGGTTGAAGTACAAAACAGCAAAAGTGAAAGCCAAAGAATAAGAGAACATTTGCAAAGAAGGATGTTGGTCTTGAGGCTGTAAAGTTAATTTATTAGTTTGTGTCTTTGGCACCGAGGGAAGAAAATCAGTCTATAGCACTTTAGCCAACTCCATAAATTAACAAGCGAGGACAAAAATGTACAAGAAGAACTCTGTCCTCTGAGTCTGTCCTTGTTGTACATTCTGTCCTCTTCTTTTC
Source organism: Chromis chromis (assembly GCA_900302755.1). Classification (NCBI taxonomy): domain Eukaryota; kingdom Metazoa; phylum Chordata; class Actinopteri; family Pomacentridae; genus Chromis; species Chromis chromis. Next base: position 20,626 of record OMNN01096850.1, read on the forward strand.
AACCTCATGGCATGATATCACACCAGATATCACACACTGACCAAACTCAGATGTGTTCTTTGTTTAGATCTATTTAATTGTAGTTCTCTGCAGATTCAAATGCTTCCAAGTCTGCAGAGATGTACTGTATGTGCCTAACTAACTAGCATTGTCTTGTATCAGTCTGAAGGGAAACAAGTGGCTTCTCCTTCAGCATTTTGTGACGGTGAAATTATATAAACAGCATGCACAGCCAGGTATCGAGAGTACCCTACCGGTTTGTCAACTAAAGCAGTTAACGTGTTGACAGATATATAATGTTGTTTTTAATTTTTGAACACCAGAGACACTCACGTTTCCAGCTTTCATGTGTCCAAAAGCTTAAGGGGTGGTGAAGATTATGCGATATCAGCATCAACATGAATGTGTGTCAGAATGGCTCGTGTTGTTCATGTATGTAAAAACTAGGGATGGAAAATCGTAGAGGGATAATAATTTGCACCAGCTTTGTTTATGAATCCAGCATGTGTGTGTACGTGTGTGTCTGTGGACACAATATCAATTTAAAAGGAAAATGTGATGCAGTAACCTGAAAATTTACACACGATCAAGTCCTGCCTTCCTGTTTACAGTCCCACTGCCTCAATAAATGCAAAAAAATGAACAGTCAAGCAGGTTAACAATTCCATTTAACAATAACTAATAAAAGAATTCTGGTTAATTAAAACCTGGGTTTTATTTTATAGTTTTGGATGTCAGGATTTGTCACACTGGTTTTAAATGAACCTCCAGGTTAGCTTAAGTTATTTGGAAGCGAATAGTGGAATCATTATCCAACTTGTCTTTTCTAAACATCCATCACAGTTCAAACGCATCTGTGCATGTCTATTTTGTGCAATTATGTATTATCATAGCTGATCTCGATCTTTAGGCTGAGCTGTAATTTACAATCATTTAATTTATTCGGCCTGACACAGTATTTGTTGGGAAGATAGCTTATGTTTGTCTATTTTCTGCTGGGGAAAGCATTGGTAGATGCAACGTTTTTTACAGACATCCAAGAAATTAGCTAATTTAAGGGTGTTGTGTCTCGACCTTGATGTATAACAACTTGAGCAACTTGTGTCAGTCATTTTTATACCCATTATTCTGGCATTTTTCATGGATGTGACTATTTTGCTGGCTCTTGCAGAGAAAGATCACTTTGTTAATCTTAATATATACTCCTGCAATGAGTCTATGCCATCATCTGACGCACACCCCACCCAAAAAATGTAACTACATGTTGTGGAGGGCTTGGTAGTACAAGGCATGTTGATTTGCAATTGTTAAATGAAACAAATTGTAATATGTAGTAGGCTGTGAATTAATCTGGCTTGCTCATAATGCAAACGCAAGAGCCAGTGTTCTACTAAACTCAGTCGATTCCAACATCATGGCAATATTTTTTACTTTTTCTTCAGCATTTATCGGCTCCACCTCCTACATGGTCTGCTCCATTGTTTTGTGCACAGTGGCATAGAAACCCAACCTCTAACTAGCGTTTATATGGTGTAATTGGCCACTACTCGTGTAGGCTACAGCACAGGCATTGCGTCTATTCAACATAGGAGTATAAAGTAAGATTTAAGGTGCTTCCACACTTGGTATGTTACACTATACTCGACTATGTCAGAGCCCAGGAACATACTTAGGCGTGGTACGCCAGGTATGAAAGCTTGCTGTGCTGATATCAGGACAGGGAAGTATCATCAGCATTGCACTGCACAGACTTTCTCCTCAGAAACCTGCGTACTTATATACTTATATCCAATTTCTTGCATGAAAAATGAGGTTTGAAGGCAGGAAAAAGTATCGAGTTTCCTCCTTGTTTGTGCATCCAAAACAAAAGCAGCATTAATGTGAAGTATTGCTCCGTTGTAAAGTTAGCTGCGTAATCTGAATGCTCCTTTAATTGCATCTACAAAGTCCTGTTTAAATATTTCTCCAACTGAGAGAAACGTAAAGTGGTTTGAATAAACAATTGCTTTGTTTATAACCTTATTTCTAGATTATAGCACTTACATTGGTGACTACAGTGTTATCATAACGGATCGAAATAAAACCCAAGTTTTTAATTAACCAAATTTATCATTTATTATATTGAAATGATACAATTTTGCATTATATAACCTTTAGTGTTTTAAGATATTAAAGGTTGAACACTGTGTTGCTGCAATCAGTTTTTCTTTGTGTCTCTGCATTATAAGTTCTTCTCACTTTAATGCAAAGTAAGCTGAAGCACAGTCGATTTATCAAACAAATAATTTCAGAATCAGCCAGAGCATTGTGGTTATAAATTCATAATCTGACTAAATTTATTGAAGATTTCCAGTTGTTCCGTGTTTCTATCTAAATATTCAACGTGCATTATCCATCCTGGCATTA
>OMNN01096852.1:0-15439 GCA_900302755.1 Chromis chromis
ACGAGATTTGGTCTCATTCACAGCACGCTGCCCCAAGCAGGTGCTTTTATTTTGACAGAACACAAGAACTGCATTACACAGCTAACGGCAGGATGGCATTAACCGTGCTACACCAAACACTCATGGTTCTCCAACAACATGACACATAACTAAATTAGCTGGAACAGTTGACTAAAAGAGCACAATAAAACACAAACATTAACAACTCTCTTACTCTAATATTGAACACAAATAACACATTTATCCCCAAAGTCCAGAACTCCCATAATGCTTTGCAGGATTCAGTTCAGTCCCCGCGACCGGCTTCCGTGGTCGCTACAATATGCTCCGCTTCCGGATAGTACGTTTGCGCTCCAAACAGCGGCCCGAGACCACCTCTTCAAGTGAACCAGTTGGTGCGCACTAAAAGTGGTGCGCACCAACTAGTCCCTGTTCACACCAGCAAAATAAAACGGACCAAAGAGAGAATCGATCTCGAGTGCGCACTAAACGGCCCAGTGTGAACACGCCCTTAAGACACACCTGCACGCAGATGATCAGACAGCTAGATACTATCAGAGAGATGTAAGCAAAGAGCTGAGCAACAAGGTCTCTCGGTGTGCCCTGTTAGTGTCTTATTCCAAATAGGATTAGGGTTACCATACCTATAATAATCCTCTTGTGTTGGCATAAACCCCTCTTGGGAATTCTTTGAATCACTGTGACACTGTTTTCATGTTACTGTTACAGATAGTGCCTACAAATGACCTTTTAGGAGTACAATTCAAAAGCAACATAGTGAGGAATGCTTTTCCCCAGTGAATGCCGTTTGTAGAATACAAAATATCTTTTAAAAAACTGTCAATGATCATTATCACATGTTGTTGTGTTTGAAGCAGGAAATTTTCCCATGTGCTGGTGTGGCCCAGCTCCAGTGTTGGCGAGGCCTGAGTTGAACTATAGTTCTGTACTTGTGCCCAGGCAGCTTCTCACTGGTGCACACATGTAGTCATTTGAGCAAAAATGATTGGATTTCCTAAACAACCACACTTGTGGTTAGCGTAGCTTTTATGAGTGTTGGCCTTTAGTCTGGTTATGGTTAGCCCCATTTTTAGGCCTCATTGCTGCAAAACGGAGTGTTAGAGGACACTCTCTCTCCTGCCATTTGTGGAAGATGAGCAAAGAAAGAATTCTAGTCAAAGCTAGTAAAAATCTTTGAATTTCTGATTGCCTTCGTGTAATCGTTTTTGATTATCAGATTGGGTGAAAACATGCATGATGCACATCTTTTAGTTCAAAATTTTAATATTCATGGAAGTTCAGTTCTAATAGCTTCAGCCACAATCACAATTGTTCACATCTGTGGTTTGTTCAGTAATTCAGATAGTTCTGGGGTTGTGCTCATTGACGCTTGTGTCTTCTGTTAGAAAAACAGCCAAATCAATCAGAACTTTCCAGGCCTGATGTTATCTTCCTGTGATAAAGCTAGTACAGTGGTCAAAAACATATCATAAAAGTGGGGCGCCCCGATAGCCTGATGGTTGTGTCGCGTGACCCAAGTGCTAGGGCGTAGCGGCTGTCCCGGGTTCGGTTTCCGACCTCGGGCGTTTGCCGCATGTCCTTCCCCACTCTCTCCCGTTTCCGACTCTGTCCACTGTCCTATCAAATAAGGCCAAAAATAAATCTTTTGAAAAAAAAAAACCAAAAAAAAAACATCATAAAAGTGGTATCAAGCATCACTGATAGATATCGAATACAGGATGTTACAGGTTCTACATTTACTTAAAAGCCACTGACAGGATGATACACTTTGAATGTGAGGAAAAGTAAAATATTTAAACAACCTATTTGAATTATAATTTAATGGTATAAGTGTTACAGGCAGTGTCTTGTGTTTGAGAGCTTTTTAAAGTGAGCACAGCTATGAAAGACAGACTATAGACAGCATCCAAAAAACAAAACCCTTGCTGGCTAAATTTTGATCACATTTTTAAATTTTGTTTAGCTCAGATTGGGTCTAGCATGTTTTGCATGAATTTGGCCAGGACTACTATCAGTGAATGCATAGACCTTAATGCTGTCTGAGGTGATAGTGGCCACTGTATTGGCATTCTCCATAGACTGAATTTTTCTGTTTAATGGGAATCAGAACTTATGAATGAGTGAAGCACAAGTTTAACAACATGATGGGTCCTCTTAAATGTCTTGAATGGCTAATTGCTAATGCTATGTAGGCTTATTGAAAAGCAGAAAACATTTCTTATATCAATGTTCATTGAAATGTGCCAACTTCTGTGGAGAAGCTCACCTCAATCATTGCCATGGGATACACTAAGAGGCCTGAGGATAAATCGCTATTTCCAGACAGTTTTCTATTCTAACTATTGACAATACGTTCTAACTTGGTAAGGCCCGGCCTTCTTCTTTGAACTTTTGTTGGTCTCGTTAAACAAAAAATGCAGTCATATGTGTGATTACTGTCTGCTATGCTAGCTATTGTTTCTAATGTCCAATTAAATGTTGAGAACTGCTTATGTTTGTTATTGTTGAACCTGGCCTATCCAACATGCAGTACCAAAAGCATTTAAAAATGATTCTGATTTTATTCTGTCATCAGAATGAGTCATATTTTTGTCTTATATAAACTGTCAGCTGATCAGACAGTTTTCATGATCAGTGTTTTTATCAAGAACTTTCACTTTGTAACACTAATTTGTCAGATCCCACAACTACTTAAATGGTAATAAGTTTATCTGCCTGTCCATTTTCCTTACTGTCCCGTGATTTCTTGTATTGGTAGAATGAGTCATTGCACTGACTCTGCGAAACTCTCCGGCCTTTTACCACTATTTGCAAAGATAATGCTTTGAGAGACAGTTAAAGCTCTTTAGTCAGAACATTTATATTTCAGTCTGCGCAGCTTTGCTGCTTGCCCTTACCCTCCAGTCACGTAAAATAACACAACAGTTGCTAAGGTAACAGAGCCAAAAGCAATGGAAAATAGAACCCTTCTTGAAATTTAAAGCTCATAGATCTAACTCACATAAATTGGGAATAGATCCTTGGGGATTCCTAAAGTCAAAGTTAGGTCAGCTATGGCTGGAGTCAACTGAGATTTAAAGCTCTGAGGGTCTATGTGTTTATTTGCCTGGCTAACCTCATGCTTTTATTCACACACAGGATCTCCTGGTTCCAGAAGAGGAACCTATAGTCAAGGTAGACCTGCTATTATGTTGCTTTGTATTTTTTACACTGTTTATGCATTGAAGTTCCACAGAGCAGGCTATACATTTCCAGCAATATCACATTTACAGTCTTCTGCTGTTGTCAGTTGGCAACTGACCAGTATAACCATACTAACATACTGTTGGGCTTGGAATTGGAGAACTTGATTCATCAAGCGGATATAAAAGTCTTCAAATGGGATGACAATGTTGCACCAGGTTTGCTAGATATGTTGTTTGGTAACAATTTAATAAGTAAAGACAAGTAGCTTTATAAGGTGATATGCAGTGTGTCAAATGTTTTGCTTTCAAGTTGTTCTGCTGCCCCCAAGAGACTAGTTAATTAAGCTTTGATTTGTCCCAAGTTAAGGAAATTGCTGCAGTTCAATCTTGTGTTACATAGTGGATTTAGATTTAGTCTTCCATTCTTTAGTGCAGTGGTTCTCAACTGGTGGGTCGGGACCCAAAAGTGGGTCGCGAAGCCATTTTTAGAGGGTCGCAGAAGCATGCCCCCCTAAATGGGGCCAAAATATGCCCAAAACTTGGCAAAAGTGTCCAAATATACTACAATGAGCAAAAAATAAGCCAAAATTTTCCCAAGCTGTATCAAAATGTGTTGAGACTACACCCAAATAAACCTTAATTTGTTAACAGGAACAGCAAACTTCAAAAATTTGGGTCGCAACCATTATTAATAGAGACATAGTGGGTCCTGAGGCTGGACCAGTTGAGAACCACTGCTTTAGTGCATCGTGATGTATTTTACATCACATGATTTACTATCCAATCTCGCTTTTCACATCACTTGTGTACCATGGTTCTCTCTTTTACTGTGGTGGCTATGTCTGAATGAAGCTGTGAGGACGAAACCTATGTCTGATGCCAAATGCCATCAGTTAAACGGACTGATGAAGCAGCAATGTTACATCATGCCATGACTGGAAAGGGCTATATAAGAACATGATGCATCAACAGAAAATGAACTAAGGCTTTTCTTTGTCTAATTCTGTGTCTGCTCACAACAACATTACTGTTGTGTATGTGTTCCAGGACAGTCCATCAAAATGTTCATCCGAGGCCGGCCCATAACCATGTACATCCCCTCTAATATCCAGAACTATGAAGACCTAAAGATGGAGCCGCCGTCTGAGAGACTGGAGCTGGACTGGGTGTATCCTTCCAGAATTCCACAGCAATGTTCAAGCTCATGTTCATATTTGTGAGGGTTATGCTACATTCAGACACTGCTGGTTTTACTGTGTGGTTGTGTCCTGGATTCAAGCCACACAGCGTGTATACCATAAAAAGGGCCAGTTTACTTAACTAAATATAAAATGATTTACTCACCTCTCTACCAACAAAAACAATGGGTAACTTCAATACAGTTTTGTTTGTTGTATGAGTTGTTCCCTAATTGTGTGAGGTAATGATATCACCTTGACCCCAACATGCCAGCTATGGTTACCGGGGACGAGACTGTCGGGCCAATCTGTACTTCCTTCCATCAGGCGAAGCGGTGTACTTCATCGCCTGTGTCATTGTGCTTTATCACATCAACAACCGCACACAACGGCACTATCGCAAACACACAGACTGCGTCCGCTGGTCAGTAGAACAAAATGAATTAACTGCCATACATATATATCCGTCCATACAATCCATATATGGAAAAAATACACAACTCCAAAGCTCTAAGTAATGTGCTATGTCTCTTTTATATAACCTGTGAAAAATATAATGTAAAAATAAGTTGTGGTTTTAGGTGGGCTTGCATGCTGGAACCATTTTTTGACCAGCAGCTTCCTGCTTGCTGTTACAGTGAGGTCATCAGGTTTGGTACCATAGTGCCTGTACAAACACCAAAGCTAAACTCTGGGCCCACTGACTATCTGGCAACTGAAGCTACAGTTAGAGAGGCTGCATCGAGATTATTGGTGAATAAATATTTTGGCACGGACTAATTTCAGCACCTTTTATAATTATATCGAATATATAAATATCGAATATACAGTGCAATGCAGAAGTATTTACAAAAATCTTCTATTTTTGCATATTTGTCACTTAAATGTTTCAGATCATCAAACTAATTTTAATTTAAGACAAAGATAACCCAAGAAAACACAATACAATTTTTAGATTATTTTATTTATCAAAGGAAAAATGCTGTCCAGCCCATCTTGTCCTATGTGGAAAAAGTTATTGCCCCCTTAGTTACCAATCTACCACATGACCAAATTAATTTGGCAACTGGGTTAAATTTCACCAGCCACACTCACATATGATTACTGCCAGGCTTGTTGAATCTAAACATCACTAAATATAACCTGTCTGGCATTGTGAAGTAAGTAGAGGGTCTGAAAAAGCAGCACATGATGCCACGTTCTAAAGAGATTCAAGAACAGATGCTAACCAAAGTTACTGACATTTATCAGTCTGGAAAAGGTTACAAAGCCATTGCTAAGCGTCTGGGACTCCAGAGAACCACAGTGAGAGACATTATCCACAAATGGAGAAAACATGGAACAGTGGTGAACCTTCCCAGGAGTGGCCGGCCTACCAACATTTCTCCAAGGGCGAGTCGATATCTAATCCAGGAGGTCACAAAAGAACCCAGACGAACACCTAAACAACTGCAGGCCTCACTGGCCTCAGTTAAGGTTCATCTACATGATTCCACAATAAGGAAGACCCTGGGTGAAAATGGCATCCATGGGAGAGTTGCAAGACGCAAACCACTCCTGACCAAAAAGAACATAAAGGTGTGTCCGGCATTTGCAAAAAAATATCTGGATGAGCCCCAATACGTTTGGGATAACATCTTGTGGACTGATCAGTCAAAGGTGCAACTTTTTGGAAGACATGGGTCCCATTACATCTGGTGTAAAGCTGATACTGCATTCCACAAGAAGAACATCATACCAACAGTGAATGTCACAGAGCGGGTCAGAGGCTCAAGCACACAACGACAAAGCACAACAAACAGGATGTTAATACAAATATAGATTTACAACAATGATATATTTACAGTACAGGAAGCGGAAGTGATATGTAGCATGCGGACTGACAGCCAACTATAGGTGTGGGGTGAAATAATAGCTGACGCTAGACACTAGCAGACACTGAGGATTAGGCAGGTGGAGGAGGTGCGTAGCGTGGCAGGAATGGCGTCCGGGCAGGTGCAAGGCCGTGAGGATTTCTGTGGGTGAATCCAGACAGCACCAGGTTGGATTGATGAGGGAGAGCTGAAGCTCAGTGGTAGGCAGACGAGGCAAGCAGACAGGATCCAGGCAGGGATGGAAACGGAGAGAACTACAGGTTAGCAAGGAGCATGGAAACAAGACACTAGTAGCAGAACAATGACCTGAGTTGACTAACTGGGTTATTCAACGGTCCGGCGTCGTCTGAGCCAGGTTTATATGGGGAGATTGATGAGTATCAGGAGACGACCACACTCCGCTGTAGGTGTGTTCACTCAGGTGATTATCCAATGGCCTACACCGGCCCACATTCCACCAAGACCCATCACTCACGCCCACCTGAGGGACAAGGGAAAACAGGAAACGGCTGCCACTACACAGAGCTGGAGGTGGTGGGCGCATATAAGCTCTTGAAACTAAGGAATCTAATTTAGGTATAATTTTAAATTATTCCATTTAGAACTTTTTGATTGTTGGCTGAAATTATTGATGATTTACAAAATTGTTAAAATTGATCAATAAAAAATATTAATTTCACAAAAAAGTTGCTCCAAGAAGCAGGAAAATGTGAACTTGAATGAATGTAACACTGGAATATACACCTGAATATAAATATTTGGAATTTACTCTTTATGAATTTATGACCTATGAAGGTGCAAGGTCAGCTTGAAGAGCTTTGAGCTCTGTTGTCAGCAGGTTAAGAATATGTAAGGATCTTGGGTATCGTATTTACAACTTTTTGGTGCATGTGTTTTCGCTGTATTAAATTATGCCTCCGAGATATGTGGATTCAAGGAATGTAAAATAGGAGACTCTATACATAGAGGGATATGCTTAAAACCAAAATTACAAATATTTATTAAAATCAAGCATAATTCTGGCCCTGAAACTGATGATATAGTGAAAGTTCTTTGGTTTTCACAGTTCTCCTTCATCAGGCCCTTAAAGTTGACTAATTCAAAAGCAGCCTGGAGGAAAACAAGTTGTGTGAATTAGTTGAGAAGGAATCACAATTCTTCTGTACTGTCCTTTTAATGATAATTTAAGAATATATATGTATTGCAGTGTCTTTTCATAATCCTGTGATGTTTTGGTGCACTGATGATGAAAGAATGAATTAGTTGTTAGTTGTGTTGTTATTTACATTTTTATATGTTGGCTTTGTCTCCAAAGCTTAGAAAAACACCTGGATGTTTTTTTATTTCTTTTGTTCAGTATTGTTTGTAATTTACACCGATGAGGCAAAACAGTATGACCACCTGCCTAATATTGTGTTGGTCCCCCTTATGTCATGAAAAATGCTCTGAACCATTGGGCATGGACCAGACGACCTCTCAGGGTGTCCTATGGGGTCTGGCACCAGGATGTTGGCAGTGGATCCTTTGGGTACTCTGGGTTGTGCAGTGGGGCCTCTGTCAATCAAACTTATTCCACTGCATCCTGTTGATGCTTGACCAGAATTGGGTCTAGGAAGTCTGGAGGTCAAATCAACATCTTGGGCCATTGTCATGTTCCTCAAGATGTTCCTGATTGTTTGATGTTGTTGCCATGTGGTGGGCTGCATTTCCCTGCGGGGGTAGGCCAGTGACATTTGGGATTTCCATTTGCATGAGGGAGTGTGCTTGTTCTGGGACAATGTTTATTTGGGTGTCTAAGTCTCATCAACAGGCAGAATCCAAGGTTTGCCAGCAGAACTCCACATAGTAGCAATATGATCAATGTTATTCACTTCACCTGTCAGTGGTCATAATGTTGTGGCTGATCGGTGTAGTTGCAGCTACATCCCTTACTTCTGCTGCTATAGGTCTAGACCTCTACTGTCCTCTCTTTCACTTTCCATGCATCTATATCACTTCTACTACTTTGTTGTGATATATGTTACTAGAGGATACTGTAAACCAGGATTAAACCAGAAACCAAATTGCCAGCAGTCTACAAAACATCAAACATTCGTAGAGGGAATATGAATGGAGGAAAAATGATGAACACCTCAGCTTTCATGGTGGTGCAGTGGTTAGCAAAGTTGCCTCATAGCTAGAAGGTCTTGGGTTCAAGTCCAGTTGATGTGGTTGGTAAGAAGGAAGGTGGAGTGTGGATACAGATGCAGGCTTTTAGAAGTGATGCACTCAGTATAGTAGGGGGGAAAAAGCACTTTTACATGATGCTGACTAAAATATATCATTAAATGTTCATGTGTCACAAAGCTCAGAGTACAGCAACCAGCAGGTGCTGCACAGTGTGACAGAACAGGACAAATCTCATTTAGTTCTCATCTGTACATCTGCCTTCACTGAGCAGCAGATGTGTGGACAAATCTTGAAAGGTGAGGTGAGACCGTGACACATTTGTTATGTTCCTACACACACACGCACGCACGCACGCACGCACGCACGCACGCACGCACACGCACACGCACACGCACACGCACACGCACACTATGAAGCATGATTCATGCCACATTTCACACACATGCGTCAGACACTATCTGGGTCTTCTATCATGAACATCTAGTGTGGTAAAAATCACATGTGAAACTGTGTATGAGCAGACTAAAATTTCATCCTGGACACGAATGGCATTGTATCTCAGAGAATCTGGCATGACTACTGTCTGGTGGCACAACTTCTGTTTTGTAACGTAGCATAAAACAAAGAATGTTGAAGGATGTTACAGAACATTTTTTTTTACCTTTTAAATGTATTATGAGATTAAAATAGAGACAATAAGAGATTAAAATAGAGACAATAAATAACAATAAATAACACCATTTAACAAGTGGTATTGTGCAAAACTCAGATCATACACAGATGGCCAAGAACAGACAGGAATCTTAGCCCTGGGTAAAGTGAAAAATGCCTGTTTATTGGTTGTCCTTTTTTGTTCTCAAGAAGAATTTTTGTTTTGAATTGAAGGCCTCTCCTCCTTAGTGATGTGATATGTAGTGGTGAATTTGGCACACAATGCCCTCACATTCATCAGTGTAGCACTCAAAAGAGCTCATTGCATACTTTGTGCTGCATACTGTTGTTGCGCAAATTCAACATTTTACACTGAAAGTTTGTTGAGGTTGTTGCAGATGTTATGTAGTCAGTAGCAACACGTTCTGCACAACTAACATAGCACATCCCGTTCTTTATCTGTTTTGTATCTTATCTAGGGAAACTCCTCTAACCACTCATGCAAAAATACCAGCTGCTAGTATCAGTGCACCCGGGAAAATTCACACCACCATTTCTAAAGTGACATTAGACCACAGCTGTGATTTTTTTTCTTCTAAAAGTCCCTTTTTTGCATTTAAAACAGTGCAACCTTTGAAGCGGCTCACTTGCTTCGTAACTAAAGTAAAATCAGTCGCCGTCTGGAGTCCTGCCTCTGAGCTAAAACTTTCTCTCTGCAAATCACTGCATCTGTTTTACATCTTCTGTCTTCATGTGAGACTTCATCTGAGGTGAAAACATTATTCTGCATCTAATAAAGCCCTAATCTGGGGCCTGTTTTGTTCAATCAGAACTTATGAGCATTTGTGCAACACTGTCATCCTTGCATTTCATTAACGTACTTACTTACTGAACGCCTGACAGGAAATATATAATTACCGTAAGACCAAAGTGATTTGTCCCTAACTGGGGTGTGAATCCCCAGAGTGTGAACACATATCCCTACAACATACTATACACACTGTATTTGTTTTACTAAACTGTCAATAACCAATTTACATCCCAATAGCTTTGGGAGATACAGCATTGTAATTGAACTCCTTTTCTTTAAGAAACAAGTTTAACTAAGTTGTTTGTATTTGTGCTCTTGTTGAAACCTGTGCTGACACTAAAATCAAGTCATTTTAGTTGTGCTACCATTAAGCAACACTGGTGTAATTCTGGAAAACACAGAATTACTGACTGTCCCTGTTGTTCTCCACCTCTCTGAAGTACAGGAAAAGATAGTCACATTTCATAGTGAGTGAAGGATTCCCGTAGGCCGGGGCCTAACAACCCATACACATACTAACCACACTTTGTTTGTGTATTGATCAGGTCAAAGGTACAAGGTGACTTACACCCCAGCAGAAAGCTTGGCTCCCACAAGAGAAAAATGTCCCTATTATGTTGCCGTGTCCCTATTAAGATGTAAAGTGTTACATGTTAATTAAATGCAGGTTATATGCTCCATTATTTGGCAGCTACATTGGTCTCCATGAGCGTAAATATTGAACCATCACTGCCTCTTGATGTTAATCAATCCCCGACCGAATTCTAAATGATTTAGTTCTTTTCAGGAAATGAATATTTGCCAGGCTTTATGGGGGTGTGTGCGAGTGTGTGTGTAGGGGGGCATGCATTAGCCAGCTCCCCTGCTCGCTGGCCAGGGATCAGGGCATTGATTCAGAGCAGCCTCGACTCTTGCTTAATTAGGACGTACCTGTCTGGGAATTACATGCTTTTTTTATTCTCTCTCTCTTTCTCTTATTGTGTGGGGAAACAAACATTATAGGCAAATACATAGAGAGAAAGAAACTTGTCTGCTTTCATCAAGGTTAATCACGTTTGCTGCGTATTGTTGTCAGCAGATTGGTGTCTGACCTCGCGGTGCAAAATAACAGAAAAACGTCTGCCTTCAGAGTGAGGTGCGCAAAACATGCTAATGAGAGATGTGTCATAATGCAGGGATGTGAAGTGTAAGTAGGAAAAAATAGAGAGGAAGGAATAAAAAAAAATCAATGTTGGATTATTTTTGAAATTTTGCCATGACACAATTTCACTTTCAATTAAATTCAACCCATTTTACCCTTTATATTGAGTTCTACAGGATATTATTTGAGCATAATAATAACTTATTCCAAGGTTTAGCCATTCGGTACAGAAAGATAGTTTCTTTCCTTGTGTATTATCTCACCACTTTATTATATTTGCTCTGCCTGTGTTTAAAGAATTAAGCACAGAGTAAGATTCAACACAAGTTTCCGTGATTGTTGTTAAGACATTTTACGAAGTGAAAGGGGCGGAGGTAAAGTTGAGGGAGGAGAAAAAAGGAGATAGATGGAGGGTTAAGATGAACGAGAGCCAAAGGAGGTGGATGTGGTGATAGAGTTGTGATAGATCGAGGTGTACAAAGACGGATGTGAAAAGAGAGAGAGAAAGGGCAGAGCAATGAGACAAGAGACAATGAAAAGGCCTGGATGGATGGAGAGGGATGGAGGGTGGGAGGGGATTGATGGGTGGGTGTCTCTGACTCCAACCTCAGCGACTGACTAATCACTTGACAGACAGCTAATGTGGTGCTGAGGCAGCTCCTGAATCACGGGCTATCTTCTGTTTTTCTGAATGGACAACATTACTCATTTCTGAACAGTAAACGAACTGCCATGTTTTGAATATATATTTAACTGAAAAACTTCACATTGTAAAAGTAGAAATGGATAGACTTTTGGTGACTGACATGAGTTAAAGAAGACTGTTTCCCATCCTTTACCCTGTTAATCAATCACCAGTCTCAAATGTTATTATTTTCAAGTTTTCTCTGAATTTCTATGACGTTGGTTTTGAATATACAAAATCATTTGGAAATTGTGATAGAATATTCTTTTGCCATTTTCTGACAAATTATTACTTCAAATGTATCAGTTATTTGAGAAAAATAAACAAATTACAATAATGAAATCATAACTTGTAGCCATGCATGATACAAGAATAATACCAGTCAGGGCAGACAATATGATAATCCAAGACATTCTGGATCCGTTTTATATTTCCAGAGTTTGGGGTTACAGACCAAAGATAGAATCACCTACAGTACTGTAAAGCACAAACCAAATGTATATTTCAGCAAAGAATTTCAAGCAATAAGAGAAATACTTGGAAATTAAGTTTCCATAGTAAATAGAACTAGTAAATAGTGGGGTGTCTTTAAATAAACCTTCACACATAGAAGAATCAAACACAATTCAAAATTGTTCCACTCTGCAATGCTGTTCACCGTCTTTGTTCCTGCTAAACGCTTTAGTGCGAGGACTTTATTTAGGGCTATGTCCACAAATCTGCAGTCTCCGCTGGGACCATTTACCACCCCGTGCTGGTCTGGCAGGTACTCTGGCTCTCCTCTCGGCTGACAAGGACTGGCAGCACCTGTCTCACCCAATTACACCTGACAGGATCTGACCCACTGAGCTGGGTTAACTGGTTGCTGGCTGAACACCGCCTGACCTCTGTCACTACATCTGCTTTCCCAGTATGGAAACCATTTGCGATGCATCAGGAATGCATCCATATGCTTTGCGGTAAATGTTGATAAATCCTGTTATTTTCTCTTTTTTCCAGGTTTCAAGCAGCATAATATCTTAGAACTTACTCATTTTTGGAAGGACGCGTTCCTCCTTTATTCTTAGATAAAATGTTTTTCTTTCATAATGTCGTACCGTTCATCCGGCCTAAAGTAGTACAAACTTGTAATTCTACTGACCTGCCAGTGTAGTTGGGAGGCAATTCCACTTTATTCAAACTTGTGACCCATTTCTCATCTCTGCTGATGTTCTAATACCTGTGCAACCTGTCAATCTTTGTTAGTCCTTTAATTATTTTAAAGGAAATCAAAGACCCATTAACAGTGTACTGACACTGAACGACTAGTAGTAATCCTTTACTGAACTCTGACCCAAGCAGCCCTCCAATTCTCCCTCCGCCATTCTCTGTGTCCTTTGCTCAATGCCCAAGACATACAATCATTGCTCACAGTCCTACAAACACTTAGGAGATCAATGATCTCAGAGTGATAATCTCCTTGATAGAGGGTAAAAGCCTTCACTGAAGACAAGGAAAGAGAGACAGGGGACTGAGAGAGAGAGATAGAAAGAGCAATAAACTAAAAAACTGGATGTCTAACTCTGCAACCAAACACACACAGATCATGACAAGTGTCTCCTCTCAGCTTGGGTGACATCTACACCCCGGTCTTTATTGACAACTGGCTTAACTAAAAGCTCCTCTGGCAGGGAGGAGGTGACTGATTGTCCATCCACACAAATAAAGAGAGAGGTGAGAGTTGTAGATAGGAGATATAGTGAGAAAACAAAACTAGGTACTACACTACTACCTTCCTGACTCACATCTGAAATCACTAGTTGTTGTGGAAACGTGATATTGTGGGATTGCATATAAATAGCTAGCTTTTTTGGTGGGTCATATCTAAGCTTTTTAAGCTGTTTGTGTCATTTGTGTAATACAATGTTAAAAGAACACAGGAAAAGGTTAAGGCCAGTTTGAGGGTGTCGTTTGTTGCAACAACATGCCAGAGAATCATATGCAAAATGTGAGAAATACATTCTGACAACACTTGAAGAGACTTCTGCTCATGATACCACCCTGGTTATAGTGGTACTAGTAATATTATAAGTGATAGAACCATGTTGCCAGACAGTAAAATTAATACTGAATGATTGATTCTGTATCACTATAGTTTATGATAAATTATGTTTTATGTCTAATGCTAATATTTTTTAAATTGTTGCTTTCTGCAAAATATCTGTACAGATTAATTGTAGATATAGAGTACCCTTCTTAAACCAAATCAACCCTATCTTGCTGTACTTCTAAATTGCTAAATGTCTCGATTATGTTTAGGTACAGCACAATCAGCTCATTTTTCAATGAGTAAATCAGTTAGCAGGGGTGGTTGGGGTGGATGGAGGGTGTTTAATGTGTATGGCTCTCATACCAGAAACTAGATTTAACAGACTTCTGTCTGTGGTAATGTTCAAGTAAGAAGAGGATGTTAATTGAGGTTGGGAGGAAATCGTGGTTTTGATTTAATATCAATAAACGGATTGGGTCTCATGTGACTATGGACTTTTTCTGCTCCCCCTGTGCAGAGACACTACCAGTGAATATTGTACTGCAAGATTTGATATTTTGCCAGAAAAAAATACCATATAAGTGAAGGTGTAATTGAAACATTCTGCTGATCTAAAATACTTTAATATTTCCTCAGTATGAGAGTAGATAATATAATCCAGTTGCAATTATGTTTCAATAATGTATTTACTGTTGCAATTTAGTTGTATAGCAAATTAACTTCTAGAGACAGGGTTGGCCAAACAAAAGAATGGTTAGATATAGCTAAGTAGGTTTAAAGTTAGGCAAATGAAGCATTTAGTTAAGATTTGAGAGAGATGAAACACAGTTAAGGTGCAAAAATGACGTGTATAATGTGATACAAAATGTAGTATCCTGCCAAACCTTTGCTTTCTGCTGCATAGAGGGTGTTACTTCTTGATCAGGCATGAAATGTTGGCATTGGCTGTTAATTGTGAGTTGCAGAATCACCAGTACGCAGGGCTATTCACGGTAGCAATCATGATAGCAGTATCTATAGTAGGAGGAGCAAAGTAGTACAAACAAACTTAGGCACTTCTAGTAGCTATTTTGTTAGTTTTGTAAAAAATAGCTATTATAGCAGATATATTTGCATTATCTGGGTTTATCAGATGTCCCTAACCCTAAATCCTGATTAGGAAAAAAAAAGTTTCTCATTCACATGATATTTAAGAAACCAGTTTAATGGAGAAAAACTAATGTATATAAATGCATGGTGTAGTAAGTAAGAAAGCCAACAGCACTGAACTAGAACAAACTAGCTCCTGGTATCAAACCTATGTAAGGATAAATACATCCATTTATCTATTAGAAAGTACAGTGACCAGTGTGAGAGATTTAATAAAGCTAATAAAGAAGAAGGCTCTAATTTTTTAGTTCAGTAGTCAGTACTGAGCTACTTTCATGCCTCATTTCACTACAATCCTTATTAACTGGCTCTGCTTGTAGGGCACAGGCAAATGTCTAAGCAAACACACAGATGCACGAATACACACCTGCTTTCCCACTGCCATGCACATTACACACTCTCATTCCCTTAGAGAAATAGATATGTGTCTCAGCCTTCTCACAGCAAATCACATGCACATATCTGCTCAGCTATATATGTCATTATCAAACAAAATTTCTAAATCTCTTGGCTTTACATTGCTCAAGCTCCTCCCCTTCCCCCATC